>JANTPZ010091135.1:0-17421 GCA_025593235.1 Vachellia pachyceras | reverse complement strand
GGTGACACGGAGAATTCAAGGCCGCGAGCTGTGGGCTTTTTTGTGTTTGGCTTTTGGATTCTGGACATGGCCAACAACATGACTCAAGGTCCTTGTAGAGCTTTGCTCGCTGATCTCACTGGTAATGCCTTCTTCCAATTTTCCCACTCCTTCTCGTTCAATTTGCGGGGATTGAACATTCTAGCGCCGAACTCGATTAGGATATAGTGCTAGCATCCAATCAAAAAACTGAGAAGCGTCATTTGCTGTCCATTCTTTCTAAATCACATTTGGCTTATTCTGCATCCGAAAGTTAATCTTTACATTATTGCAGTTTTTGTCAGTAACTAGTGCTCTTTAAAAAAGATCGAGTTCCTTGATGTTGTGTTGGCATTCATCTACAATCTTCATCAAATGTTCAACACGTAGTTGATCTGGGTGGTTTCTGATGAATTTGACCTGTTATAGTTTGAATTGCGTATATGTCTCGATGAGCTTCACTATTGAATAAGAACTGCAGTAATTAGAATCGAAGTTACATGCGACCACGATTTTTCATATATACTTGGGTAATTTGGCCTTGAGAACGGTATTTTACAACATTGCAGATACGGACCATTTATATGTGGAATGATATCTTCCCTAAATTGAAACAGAGGTTCTCTCTTTTAACTCCTTTTTCATATATCTGGGTGCGGAGTTCCTTGCTGAGTCTTGTATTAAAGTGGCCTAAATAAGTATGCCCAGGAAGGTGAGAGAATGCCTCTTTGATCGGTACCACTGAACTATGGGAGGCCCTAGGGTAGAAGTAAAGAACGTTCTATTGAATTGATCATCACTCGGTAATGAGAACCGAAAAAGGCCTAACGACGTTATAACTATTAGTTGGATCCAAGTTGTTGTTTTCATCTCACGAATTCCCTGGAGAACATATGGTATTGACGATATGTTGGGATACAGGGCTGAAATGTTTTCTGAATGTAACTTAGCAGTAGTAGATACTTATTTGCGGATTGTTTTGCTGGTAACAGAAGAGAATAAGCATAATATCTACAAACTAAATACTATATGTTCATGTATTATTCCTCTTTTTTGTTGACCATTTCTATTTTAGAACTTACATTGTTTGAACTCTTGTTTCAAGTTTGAAAAGTACATTCTTGTATTTGCTTCTGGATATTTCTAACATGTTTAGTCATTCATTTGTACGTATGCAAAAATGTACACGAACTTTAGTTACCATGGATTTTAAAGAATGTGGGAAACAAACTTTTTGTTTAGTTCTAATTTGAATGAGGTTACCATGCCTTAAATATTTTCTCTTCAAGTTTGATAGAAAATCTGGTGAACTTCTAGATTTGGTGGGAGAGGATATCCGATGCTAGATTTTGAAGAAACATGGTGAACTTGATTGGAAAAGAGTTTTGAAGGATTTGGACAACTTAAAGGGTTCTTCTGGCTTTGGTTCTTCAAAGCCTCCTTTCTTCTGAAGATGAATTGGGGAATATGAAACGGAGGCTCCTTAGATCTTTACAATTTGGAGTGGGATCTACCCCTTGTGTGTTTGTGTGTGTGTAAGAAATAGAAATATGTTGGAACTATTTAATGATTCCGGGTGGAATCCCATGCATGTGTTGCTTTGGATTATTGTGGCATCACTTTTAAGTTATGGTCATCAGTCTCATTTACCCTTGGTGTCTCTATCTGGTGTCATATTCTGTGCTTTGTCAGCAAACCAACATTGATAAAGAAACATCTCATTTGGGTGTGGGTTGAGAACTGTGTGGGTTTTGCTTGGGAAGGATATTCCATACGCTGATATCCCCCTTTTCCCTTTATTTCTTTGAATGTCAGGCAAGGATCACCGGAGGACACGTGTGGCAAATGCTTATTACTCACTGTTTATGGCCATTGGTAACATTCTTGGCTATGCTACTGGATCATACAGTGGCTGGTTCAGAATTTTCCCTTTTACCTATACTCCTGCATGCAATGTCAGTTGTGCAAATCTCAAGTCTGCTTTCATTTTGGACGTTGTTTTCATTGTTGTCACCACATATATCAGCATTACTGCTGCTCATGAAGTGCCTCTAAGTTCAAATGGTGCACCTCATGCTGAAGAAGCTGAAGGAGAATCAGGTAGTGCAGGAGAAGCTTTCATGTGGGAGCTATTTGGGACATTTAGATATTTTCCAGCCCCTATATGGATTATTTTGTCTGTTACTGCTTTGACTTGGATTGGGTGGTTTCCATTTATCCTTTTTGATACTGATTGGATGGGCCGAGAGATTTATGGGGGTGATCCAAATGAAGGCCCCAAGTATGATGCTGGAGTTAGAATGGGAGCACTTGGTTTGTTGCTGAATTCAGTTGTTCTTGGAATTACATCATTGCTCATGGAGAGGCTTTGCCGGAAGCGAGGGGCTGGCTTTGTATGGGGAATTTCAAACATCCTAATGGCTATCTGCTTTATAGGAATGCTTGTGGTGACCTATGTAGCAAAAAGCATTGGCTATCTGGGCAAAGATCTACCACCAATTGCCATTGTGATTGTGTCACTGATGATTTTTACAATTCTTGGGTTTCCTCTGTCGGTAAGCTGCTCAAGATAATCTACTGCTAGAAGCACCTTGATATTCTTTCTTCAGTGTTGAATGATAAACATTATATAAAACTTAATTCCTTTGCTCTATATTTTGAATAGCAGACAATAAAGCACTACTTTTAAGTTTTTTTTTTTAAAAAATTGAGAGCATAGAAGAGAATGAAGTGGAAGTGGAATTTTAAATTTAACACCGTAGGTTGCTATGCATCTCGTGGAGCGAAGGGTCTTAATTGGCTTGACTTGTCTACATTCTCTTTAGTACATTCTTGAACTATATAAGGAAATCTCCACCCTTTGTTGCCCCCATGCATCTTCTGACTTAGCTTTACCTTTTGCTAATACCTTTTAATTTGTGCACCATCAGCTGTCAAAACTGCATAATCGGCAAGATATAAATGGTGAATATGTTGAATGTTTACCCTGTTTGTGAGTTCTTAACTTGAAAGTGATGATCTAAATAGCCCCATAGTTGAAGATGTATATCTTATTTGAGGCTCCTAGCCTTGATTTGATTGACTTGACGGAATAATTGTTGCAGATTACTTACAGTGTTCCATATGCATTAGTTTCTTCTCACATCGAGTCTTTGGGACTTGGCCAAGGTAGCCTCCTATTTTATGGCCTTACTTGCTCTTCCTTGGAGATGGGACTGTATAACTTTTAATATTGATTATTGGTCCTTACAGGGTTATCGATGGGTGTTCTCAATTTGGCAATAGTGATCCCACAGGTATTACAGCTTTTGCATTCCCTTCAGTATAAAAATAAAATGAAATATGCTCGCAGATGTAAATCTTCAGATAATTAAAACGTAGCATCTGGAGTTGAAGTGATACTCTCTGCTTATGTTCCATAGAAAAGTGTATCAAAAAATGGATTGTAATTAAATAATTTAAGTTCAATGCATGTTATATAATGGATACTGCATCCAGTAAAAGATTATAACTAAGTTTGCCTTAATTCTTACGTCTTACGTATAATTTTGGGATGCCTTACAAGTAGTTCATCCCCCTGCCCCCGACTTTTCATCTTTTTGAAAATAAGAAAGCTAAACAGGAGAGGATTCCAAGAAAAAAATTATGGAAATTCAATTCAACAAAAACACTGTAATAAAGCAAGCAAGCAAGCTCCTTAAATAAATAGTAACTTTTTAATCTGTTTTCATCTCTGTCAGGGAAACATAAGGAAGCCACTTGCTAGGCAAAATAGAGCCCTTAAATTTCAAGAATTTCGCTGCTGGTAAATATTCTAGGAGAGGGCATAAATATGTAAAATAAAACCACAGATCTGGCCTATGGTTTGGATTTCTCTTTCTTGGGGACATTCCCCCTAGATTTTTTGGGTTTATATTTAAAGTTAAAACAACAGGCTGATTTCACCTGGTGGACATATTCTAAGAAACGTCTTAGCTCCAAGGAGGTTAACTTTTTTTTTTTTCTAGTTACTTGAGCTATACTTTTATCATGTTTGAACAGATACTGGTGTCCCTCGGAAGTGGACCATGGGATCAGCTATTTGGTGGAGGGAACGCCCCAGCCTTTGCTGTGGCAGCTATTGCATCACTTGTTAGTGGACTCATTGCAGTACTGGCTATTCCTCGATCTGGTGGTCAAAAGCCCAGAACCCATACATGAGGTGCCGCATTTTTTATGCTTTTGCCTCTAATTTCTTACTGAGGGGGATGGTGAAAATTGAACAGGTTGAAAAGCATTTGTGGATAGGTTTTTTGTTGCTATCTTTTTCCTGAGCTTCCTTTCATTAAGATTCCTTCCCAGTCTCTTCTAACGAATAATGGCATGCTTGGAGGTTGATTTCTATCATAGTGGTATCTAATTAAATCCAATGAGCTGAATTTTGAGTGCTGTTATTTTCGAGATTGAATTTTATGTAACCCACTTTTTTATTTTTTTTATTGTTTGTGACCCTAATTAGCGAATGGTCTATTTTAAAACAGTGAGAATTGTCTGGCAGTTTATACCATGAGGGACCCTGCGCTGGTTTTAGGAAAAGATGAATTCTCTGCCTGTCTAAGTAACAACGTAAAACAAGCAATTCTTATAGCATTACTTTTCCTAACATCGTGGCAACTCAAATCTAATGATGATAAATGCTGTGACCAAGTATTGAATGAGTAGAGGTTCTCTGCAGTTGGTGGAGAATTTCACTACAAATCAGTCCCTCTTGGGGAAGAGTTGCTTTATGGCTACGTGTCGTGGGAATTAGTTGAAGCATTTACTATAGGTTCCAAAGTTACTATGGGGGCATCATGTCCAACAGAGATGAGTTGCTGCTGTTTGGGAATTATTCCTTGTGAAAATTCTTTAATTCTGTGGCGTTGTTCATTATGCGGTGGTGGTGGCTCTATCACTACGAATTGGAATCCAATACATATTGATATTATATAATATATTTATATATGTCTGTTGCGCGTGTGCATGCTACTGTGGTGAGTATGCCTAGTGGTAAACAGTGAATATGCGAATTGAATTGTGCTGATGGATGGAAACCTTGATGGAGACATAGCTCAACAGTCCCAATTTTTTTCCAAAAAAGAAAAAAAAGCTCTCGAGTGACGTATTTCATTTAAATGTCATAAATTTGTGTGCATGACTTCTTTTTTTAATTATTTTGCGTGCCCATCACCGTGGAATAAATTCTTGTGTTTATTAATACACTTATGTCTTGTTTGGTGTGATGGAATTGGAGGGATGAAATTGGAATTGGAGATGAATTCCTTGGTGATTGCATGTTTGGTACAAAGAATTGGAGTTGGAGTTAAATTCCATGTGGAACCCAAATTGCCCCAATTCCATCAAAACAATTCCATCTCAAAAGCAAAGTTTTCCAATTCCACCACAATAATTCCATCATTAACCCCACGTTCAAAGAGTAGAGGCGTCAGCAACCTAAGCAACCTAGCGACCTTGAGCAACTTCCTCAGCCACTACAACCGTTGGCGACCTTGAGCGACCTAGCGATGGTGAGTATCCCAGCAATCGACTCGACGGCGAGCATACGAGAGAAATGGTTGCAGCAGCGGAAGAATTTGGTTGCACCCCAGTGACGGCAAGCACCAGCAGCAGCGGCAATGTAACGGCGTGACGGCGAGCAACACAACGGCGACGGCGAGCAACCTCGCAGCAACTGTGACAGCGAGCAACCCAGCAGCAACACTCACCTTAACCACCGGCAATTGAAACCCACCACCATGAAGGCGACTATGACGACAACCAGAACCCACCGCCGGTGAGAACTGAGCCACCATCACCAACGCATCTTCCTCCTCCGACGCATTTTCCTTCAAACGAAGACGAAGAGCTCGAGTTGCAGGGAGTGTTTTTTTTTGTTAAGGTGGAAGGTTTTTTATTTTTAAATATTGAAGGGTATTTTAGTCTTTTTATATAAAAGTAAGATTCCATTTCCATGACATACCAAACGTACTTTTAAAACCCATATCTATCTCAATATCCATCGAAATCAATTCCAGTGTACCAAACGGGGCATTAGATGTTCACTACAGCCTAATTTGGTTTCAATAATTCCGTACAATGCTTGGTCACATAGGCTACAAGAATATTTAAAGATGGGAAATCATTATGGGGTCATAGGGAGGGATGTAATTACAAAAAATATTCATAATAAGTGAGTAGCATGTAATAAGTTTCCGTGTGGAAAATGACAACCATTTTATACTGCTCATTTTTTATTACAATTTTGTAGTGATCACATCACTTGCTACTTCACAGTAATTTCCCGTCAACACAAGGACTTGGGTTGTCACTTGTTGAGAGTTGAAACTACTAATGGTCCAATCTTTGAATCACGTGGCAACTGCACAAAAGGAATTTACCGTCTGGGCAGCTTGCTAAAATCGATATCTTTCTTTTATCTGATTATAAACAGGTCATCTCCTAGTTACGCAAACTGCGTTAATATCATCTCTTAGTGCACCATTGTACTCGAGAGGCACCGTAGAGTTCACCTCAGTGAGTTTTTATAGGTACGTTTCCTGGATCCTTTCCATGTAAATTGTGGTGTTCATTAATTCTTGCTTTGCGTTGGAATCGAATGTTACGATTTTTACCCACTGTAAACTCCATTATACAAAAAAGAAAGATGAAAATGGACTCCTGATAGGAGGAGCCCCAGGGACAAGTTACCTCGTTTAAAAAAAGTTTGATTAGATTTAAGATGGACCCATTCAGGTAATCTGTCTCGGCTTCTACAGTAATATAACCTTTATTATCGTCAAATTTTGAACTTGTCTTGTCACTCTCCGTCCAAAATTTGCATTTTAGATCGTTATCACTTTTTCCTTGGGAGGAGGATTTTATTTTTTGTTTTTTTGGGGGAGGGGATTCTGTCTGACCCCCACCAACACAACTTGTTTCCAGAGTCTTCTTTGATTGATGGCAATACCTTCATCACGCGATTCTATGCTGTGAATCCACAACTCATTTGCCCATTCCATTAAGATGCCAATTGAAAAGGGGAATTTCAATTTATTTATCATATTATTTCTTTGGATGACGCTGATTTCTTAATTGTTAATTTCTAAGCATTGGTTCTGTCGCGTGATCCATATCTTTGGTTCACAGCAACTGGTAGAGCTAGAGACAGACGGAATCTGACATGGGATGGTCATAGCAACTGGTAGAGCTATCCTCCAATAGAACAAAATAAGGCTGATTGTATTCACCAAAAAAAAAGGGCTGATTGTTGAAGATTCTGAAACTGTTGAGGGAAAAATAAATAAAAAAGGGGGGAAAGAAGTTTATCTGCAATCTCTGTTTGTGGTTGGTGGTGATAGGGGTGGTGTTGTCCCAGGAGGAGATAGCCAATGCTCGCTCACTTGTAATATGCAGAGTCACAGTGAAGAGCCATCCCCTTTATGATACAGATTAAAATGGTTGTAAATGGAGCACGTTATTCTCTCCAGTGTTTCCCATTTCCCATCTGTCTCTTCTCCATATGGCCATCTACCCATTAACACCCCTGTGGTCCCATCCATGATCCATGTCATCAAACACCTAACTCGATATGCTTATTATATATATCCCTCAAGATAAACCTCCCTTTCTAAAAAGCTTCATTTCAAAGTTTATAATATCCTACCCCCCCCCCACACACTTTAATCTTCATCTGCAACTGGTGTCATTATCACCAAACCCAACTGTTTTGTGATTACTATGAGTGCAAGCCGATAGAGAATCAACTTTTTTATCTAAGCATAGTCGGAAAACTCTTTCAAGGGGGAATCAACTTTTAATTTGCCATGCAATGCTTATGTTGTATACAGTAAATGTAAATCCTTTCCTTCTTGTTAGCAACAGGCCCAGAAAGAAACATTGGGGCCTAAAATTGGATTCTGAGGAGAACCTGCTGCAACTCTATTGGGGCAAGTAATGAAGGGAAAGTTTTGGGGTTAATGAGATGGGTGTGGACAAGAGAATTGTGTTAGAGAATGGGATTCATCAGTTTGGTAGGGGAAGAATGAAACATGCGTGGCCGCCTTAGAACATACAAATCACTTCTCTGCTCACAAAACTACGAACCAGCTTAGCCACACTCGATAAAGGCCTGTTGGTTTGGAATTTTTATATTGGCACAAGTATTGGCAACCACATAAAAAATGCTTGACAATTACTCGACCTTACCTGATGTACAAAAGTGAAAGAAGACGGAAGAGAAATAATAAATGGGTTGGTTTCACAGAGAAGCAGAATTGGCTTCTCCACCACCTCCATTCCACCTGTCATTCCCATTTTGAGGATAAAATTCTTTTTTGTTGCCATACACTGAAATCTAAGCCCAAACGTGGTGATTTAAAAGATTATCCACTTTACCATTAATAAACACAGGCGAGTTAAAACCACTAGTAGCCCCTTCCATCACCATCACACCAAACAAATCATAGGTTTGAAGGCTAAGAAACCGTTAAAAGCGAATAAATCCATTTCTTTCTTTTTCCTTTTTTTTTTCCTTTCTCGTTTCACCGTCTTCTCAGAAGATAAGACCAAACTTGTTTCCTCTCCGCACTCAACGCTTCCCCTTCTAGCTTTTTGTTCCTATTTTCTCCAGATGCCATTCTCAACTTCCTGATTTAAAGAAACATATGCTCTCAATAAAAGCATCTTCAAATTGGATTCTCAGTGATCAAGCAACGTTCGGGGGGCATTCATGTATTTGAAAAGATATATATCAATAAACAAAACGGTCTTTTCGTTTTTTTTTCCTTTAATTATTTCTTTAACTCTGTTTTCATATGTAATGAATCTGTAATTACCAACAGTTCAGATTCCAAAACCAATGGGCATTTCTTCCGTTCAAGCTTTCTCTTTCTTTTTAAACCCCCTGTCCCTTTTTGTATCAATTTGAGCATTTTCCTTCAATTTATGACACGTTTCATTTCCAAGCCAGGGTAGGGCCCAGACTTTCATGCATATAAACCCACTCCCTCACCTCCCTTCCCATAGACAAACACCATCCTCTCAGACGCAATACAAACAAAACGCACAATACTACGCCAAGCTAAGCTAGCAACTTGGGGTTCTCATATTCTCCAACCTCTTAATATCTCTTTATCCTTTTCCATTTTTATTTCCTTTTTATCCATTCATAACTAGGCTTCGCAATCGCAAGTCATGTTCAATCCCAAGCAGCCTTCTTCTGAGAGTCGAACACAAACCCATAATCTCATAACTAATTCCCACAAAATCATGGATCCTCCCGATGATGACCACCAGGATGAACTTCACAGATGGCCAACTCTTAATGAGGTAATGAAACACAAAAGAAGCCACACCAAACCCACTAATGTTAATGTGCATTATTGACTATAGCCATCTATCTCTTTCAGTTATGAGTCAACAAGATCATGAACTAACATGCTCTCATTCCTTCTTGGTTTGTGCATTCAGGTTGTATCTGAAATCAAAGCCATAGGAAAGATATCAGGCCCAACCGCCATAACCGGTCTGCTCATGTACTCGAGAGCTATGATATCTATGCTCTTCCTTGGCTATCTTGGCGAGATGGAGCTTGCAGGAGGGTCTCTCTCTATTGGCTTCGCCAACATCACTGGCTACTCAGTCCTCTCTGGTTTAGCAATGGGGATGGAACCCATTTGTGGACAGGCTTACGGTGCTAAGCAAGGCAAGCTTCTTGGCCTCACCCTCCAAAGAACCGTCCTCCTCCTTCTCTCCACTTCCGTACCCATCTCCTTCATGTGGCTTAACATGAAGACCATCCTCTTATGGTGTGGTCAAGACGAGTCCATATCCTCAATCGCGCAAACTTTCATTTCTTTCTCCATTCCTGACCTCTTGTTTCTTTCTCTTCTTCACCCTCTCAGAGTCTTTCTCAGAACCCAAAGCGTCACTTTGCCTCTAACTTATTGCTCAGCCGTCTCTGTTCTCCTCCACGTTCCCTTAAATTTCCTTCTGGTTGTTCACTTCAAGATGGGTGTCGCTGGTGTGGCCATAGCCATGGTTTGGACCAACCTCAACCTCTTCCTCTTCCTCTGTTCCTTTGTCTACTTCTCCGATGTATGTAAGGACTCATGGGTCCCTCTTAGCATTGACTGTCTTAAGGGGTGGTCTTCTCTACTTGCTCTTGCGATTCCAACCTGCGTCTCTGTGTGCCTCGAGTGGTGGTGGTACGAGCTCATGATAATGCTGTGTGGCCTTCTGGGCAATCCCAAAGCCACCATTGCATCAATGGGGATTCTGATTCAGACAACCTCACTAGTTTATGTTTTCCCATCATCCTTAAGTCTTGGTGTTTCCACAAGAGTGGGGAACGAACTAGGCGCGAACCGCCCAGGAAAGGCCCGCATTTCCATGATCGTCTCGCTCTTCTGTGCCGTCGGCTTGGGCCTCGGGGCCATGGGCTTCACCACCGTAATGAGGCATCAGTGGGGGAGATTCTTCACTGGCGATGAAGAAATCCTGAAGCTCACGGCCATCGCATTGCCTATAGCCGGCCTGTGCGAGCTGGGAAACTGCCCGCAGACCACCGGTTGCGGAGTTCTGAGAGGCAGCGCCAGACCCACCATTGGAGCAAACATCAATCTTGGATCGTTTTACTTAGTGGGCATGCCGGTGGCGATCCTGCTAGGGTTCATCGCAAAACTGGGTTTTGCTGGGCTCTGGCTTGGGTTGCTTGCTGCTCAAGCCTCGTGTGTGTGCCTCATGCTGCTTGTTCTGTGCAGAACAGATTGGAATGTGCTCGCAGAGAGAGCAAGAGAGCTAACTTCAGCCGATGCTGCTGCTACTGTTGATTCTGGTTTATTGCCCACATTTTGGAAAACAGAGTGTCACAAGAAGGATTCGCTTAAAGAGAGAGTGATTAGTGATCCAGCCTCTCTGGAAACAGAACCCCTCTTCATTCCCATCACCCATCCTTCAGTATACACACACAGTTAATTAGTTAATCAAGCTTTGTTCCTTCGCCCCCACCTCTTCTATTTCCATGGGGTGGGATTGAAACGAGCTTACTAATTTATTGGATTGGACTGTACAATGTAATTATTTTCTTCCTCACTTTTGTCACCATGATTATCTTTTATTTATTGATTAGACTTGCTTACAGTTTAAAAATATGATTTCTGTTTGCATGAATGTATGTGTATATATGTAGCGATAGAGGAAAAGGGGTTGCTTTATTTTCCTCAGAGAGAAGAGAGAGGTGTCAGATTTTTTGAAGCGTTGAGCAGAAAGATACCGTTCTTTTATATAACTTGTGGGGGCAATTCATTGCTATAATTGTCAATTCTTCACGTTGCCCCAAAACGGAAAATTAACTGATAATACCTCCCCTTTTAAACTTGGCAATTGTTTTTGAAAAAAAAAAAATCCCTCTTTGCTAATCTTCTTCTTCTTTGTTGTTGTTCTCCCTCTTCACCATCTTATCGTTCTTTCCTAAACAGCCTCGATGCATGTAGATATCATGCATAACTGTCCCATTTTTGTGACGGCCTTGAGACAGATTTTAAGATCCTTAGTTCAAGTAATCACGTTTTTTTGAAAAGTTAACTTCTCTCTCTTAAGAAGTTAAAAAACAATACACATTAACAAACTTTTTAAAATTGTCGAGTTTTGACTCATATTCTCTCACTTGTCTGAAAATGGAAATAAGTATTATATTTAAGAATAAAACTTAGTTCCATCTACCTGTATCATTAACTCCGATCCAATTCTCTAACAAAATTTTAGCACATGAATTATTTAATAATGAAAATTCGCATGAATAAATTTTAAAATTCTATTAGATAATTATTAAAAAGATTATTGGAGAATTAATAAATTTAATTTGCATGAGTTTTGTTCCGTGTCTGATACAGGTAATCACACATTATAGTATTGAAAGAGTCACATTTGTTTATCCGAAATTTAAGTATTGTATTCAACTGATAATATCTTTCTTAAGAATATTTTTTACATTTATAGCGACTCAAATTTGAGACATCATATTAAATGGACAAAACCCTTTTTCACTAAAATTAACTCTTGCTAGTAAACTTTAAATACCTAACAAGTATAGGCTGATCTCGTTTAAACATTTGTTAGATAAAAAAAAAAGGTATCAAAACTCATTTATATACTAGAGAATAATAAGGGAAATAAAGTCAAATAGGTGAAGAAGATCATAAATTGAATCAAACCTATTTGAATTATTGGTATAAGCTACTTTTCTAACATGTTTTACAGTTTATAAAGTAAATATGTAAGAAGAGTTTCATCTTTACTTTCTCGTAAACTTGATTTTTCAATGCTACGGCAAAAAGGGCTGATGGTGAAGGGGAGGGCAGAAAAAACAAAAGAAAAGGAAAGGAGAAGAAGAAGAAGAAAAGGCCAAACAAAGGGTATCTGGGCAGAGAGAAATAATGAGAAATGGAAAGTGGAAAGTAAAAGAGAGGCTTTTGGAGGAGAGGGTTGCGAGGAGAGGGGCCTGTTTGAATGAATATCTGCAGAAACAAAATCCAGCCTTTCATTATTGCCTCTGTCTACTTCTCAGATGATACCAATTCCTCCTCCTCCACCTCCCCAGCATATATACATATCAACTTTCAATATATATATATATATTAATTCCCTTCCCTTTTTTCATAATTATGATCCCCCCCAATCTCTGTAAAATCTTGTGTTAGTGCAAGCCCCATCATCTTTGTCCTCTTCTTCCTCATATCACCTTATCTTCTTCCTCCGCTTTCCAAATCTACATATCTTCTTTATCTATATATCTACCTTTATGTTGATCCTTTGTTCTTCAATTCGCTTATACGAGTCACGTTGTGGCCAACAATAATGGCTCTTTTTATAAATGGGTGCAAACACTACTACAAAATGTTGCATAAATAGCTTGTAGCGTTCAGCATGCAAAAGCAAAACATGCTACATGCTTGTTGTTGGAATCAATATTGGGGCACCTTATTGCATTTGGAAATGACCATAAACATGTTGTCGAGCTATACTTGTATGCACCTTCCAGCTCTATATAATATCTAATAACATTTAGTGATGGAAAAATCCATCGTTAAATGGATATTTTTCATAAAAAAATTTTCATTTAGCGATGAAATATATTAGCGACCTTCGTTTTAACGATGGAAAATAATCATTTAGTGACAGATTTTCCATCACTAAATGGCATTTTTCTGGTAGTGATTTTAATATGCATCGTGTTACAATATACTAGTATTAATTAAAAGAACAGATGTAGCTTTCAATAATTTTTAGCTTGGCCGTAGCTTTGGAATAAGTAAAATATCAGCATTCAATTGAGAGAGAGAGAGAGAGAGAGAGATTTAAAAATTGATGAGATGGGAGGGATTGGCATGATAGAGTCGCAGAGAAGTGAAAGCTGTGTGTATGCCCACCATCCGTATATTTGCTGACTTTATTTAGTTTCATCATATAACTAAACATCCATCCATAAATGCATGCATACATCTCAATCATACATCCGTACCACCTTCCCTCCAATTTGGATTGACCTTTTGAAGCTTTAAACTGACTTTTCTAATATGGTTTTAGGTTGGATTTGTTTGAACATGTTTTTTAGAAACCAATCTAAATAAGTGATAAATAATTAATTCCAAATTCACCCAACTTAAATCTTCGGGGGAGGCTCTACTGCCACTGCCACTGATGCAACTCTAATAGGAATTTTAAAGTATTGGTATTAATATTAATTGTCCATTGAGCTCACACATTTCAACCATATACAGTGCATATATATATACATGCTTGCATATATATTTGATTTAAGAGGCGACATAGAAGAAAGCAAGGAGTTTAAACGTGGATTAATGTACTGATAGCGTACCCTCCATCGCCCAGTGAAGGGTAATGAACATGTCCCTCGCATCATGTCCAAAAAAAGTTTTTTTTTTCTGTGCCTGCCTTGAAATAAGGAAAAGAGAACCTTTCTTCTACTGTAATTGCTCCTTTGATGTGAGGGAGTGGATTATGGAAGAAGACTTGATGTAGTTATTTTGCTTATTTACCGCAACCACGAGTCATGGGTAACATTGAAACAGAAGGTTGTTGACTATAAGAGCAAACGTTGAGAGGATGACACGTTGAGTTCCATGTTTGCTTATTTATATAAATAAGCGCTTAATGCTTAATACTATAAGAAGCACTTTTCATCACAGGAAGAAGAAAAAAGTGTAAAGGAGGAGGAAGACAGCAATTGATCAATTGAAGCCGCCCCATTTGGCCAAAATGCTTTCACATGCTGCAAGGGATAAGCAATGCACATACATATAAATTAAAGTGAAGTATAACTGAAAAAAGGACTAGAGAATCAGTTCAACGTGTTCCTTTTTTTTTTCTTTTTGCGATGTTGGTAATGCACTTAGAAGTTAGAAGTCAAACGCTCCAAGCAGATCAATTAATTGCCTCCGCCTCTGGCTATTGGTCTGTATCGGAGTGAACAAGAGACTCTATCACTCACGCCAACTTATTTATAGAATATGACTCCTAGTTAGTTAAACCAGTCTTAGGTAATGAAAAGATCCAAATCTAACTCCTGCTTTGGGTATTTATGTTGCTAGATATATATATATTATGATGGCAAGAAAGTCAGAGAGCCCCCACAATAATACCAGTGAAGAGTAGTAAAGTCCTGGCCGTTTATTTAATGATGACAAGGCCTGCCTGCTAAAACTTGTCACTGAAACATGTTCATTTATGGTCTAACATTCGAGTGTGGCCATTTCATAATATCGTACGCATCAAAGATACCACAATTCACTTGCTCTGATCTTCTTCCTCCTCCTCCATTATTTAATTCCACTCTCCTGTAGTACGTACTCCCCCCCCCCCAAAAAAACAATAATTCCCTTCATATCCTTTCCTAGTTAATTAATCCTCAGTATCTAAATCTATAACTGTTTTATTTATACCATACAACACAGAGACTCTATACGTAAATAATGCAGCTAGGTAGCCGGCCATTGGGAGAGAAGTTGAAGATATGTTAGTTTAAGAGAAGTGTAGCAGCATCCACTATGAAAATGGGGAAAAGAAAAGAGTAAATCGAGGCAGTATCAAGTTGGCACGGAAAAGATGGTATATTGCTTTCAACCATCCATTTAATGCCCAAATAATCATAGCTTTCTGCTCCCTCCCCCATCAATTACCTCCCTATAATGACCACTTTCCTTATGTGCCGACCACCTCTTTTATATTTATATATCTATACACTCACTCACACACCCTCCCTCTCCCCCACTCCTATATTATTCTCCGTTCAATTCATCTGATACCATCACATTATTATTTTTCTCAGGATTGGATCTACAAGTAGCATTTGCCTGTTGATAGTAAAAACTGTATCGGGGTGAATAAGAGACTCTATCACTCAAGCCAACTTCAATTGACATATATATTGCTTGAGTCAAATTTCTTCACCAACTCCCCACAGTTACATTTTTTTAGAGACACGGAAATCTAAAGCTGTGTGTGAACCAATGACGGATATATACACATGAAATATTTTATGGCAAAAAAAACACACACATGGCTGGAATAATTAATGACATTGTGTGTGTGTGTGCGCATATATACTGACACTGTGACACAGAGGGGGTGCCTTGAATATTTGTCGCGTACAATAATATATTGCATGGGCTAGGACCATTTTCGCCATTCATTAAAGCACTGACACTTCGGAAAGCTAATGTGAATATTGCAGTACCATTGTTAGGGAACATATATTGTCATTTGTAGGGCATGAGGGTTCCATCTTTAGGGTTATTTCATCCCCCACCCCCTTGTCCCTTCTCACAACACTCCTGTGCGCGCGCACACGCACACACCACTTTATCTTTCACTTTGGCATATATCGCAACAGCAACATTTAATCTCTCTCACAACCCAGCATACAAGAAAAGGAGGAACGAACAAAGTGTTTTGGCCCACCCCGTATGTGTTTGTGTGGGCACTAAATTTTAAAAATGGGTCGATGCACACAAAGTCAACATTGAAAGCCGTGATAGGAACACATGATGATGGCGCTTATAGGACGGGGCACTACCAAAGGAAAAAGAATGTCATTATTTAACTGGTAAAAGAATAGGCAGCGGCAGCAGCAGCAGCTAGGGTACAAATTTGATAATATAGATCTTTATGCAAAACACGTGGATCTATATTTACATATATCTGTGTGTGTGATGCTATGAAACTAAATCAAACAGCAGAGAATGGAAGATGCCTTGACCAAATGAATCGATCACTTGTAATTTCTATTCTACATATCGTCACCTTTTAGGAGCTACCCCAACAACAATTTAATATTAGCATATTATATATGTATATATGCACACACGAAAGGATCGACCACCAAACACTCACTCAGGAGTGAGTAGGGGATTAAAGGGAAAAGTGAAAGAAGGAAAGAGACAGAGTCCAAGAGGGTGAAGCTGAATTCCATTTGGGAAAAAAGCACACAAGAAAACAAAAGAGAAACATACTCACAGAAATTTGCCGTGCCCCCACTAACATCCAGTGGGGGCTCCCTCGAGTATATATGGAAACATTCCACGACTGGTACTCATGAATGATAAGAGAGTCGAAGGGGTCGTGCTGTAAATGCATCAACCATCCATCACTTATTTGTCTTCAAAAACGCTATAGTCCCATCCAAACAGTGACACAACACACACACACACACAGATGTAATGTATTAATGATACTGTTGCTTCCTCTTCCTATATATTAGCCACAAAGAAACACCATCATTATATATATGCATTATGCCTGCCTGGCCAACAATTTGTGTCACGTACGCAATCTCACCACCGAATCAATCGAATAATGCCTCTCACCAACAGCACCGGAAATTCAATTCCTCCCAGAATTCAAGTTTGAATGGAAACACCCAACACCATCACCGAACTTTGTGACTTCCAATAATAATATACATGGACAACTTACTTATCAACCTGCGACTTCATCCTATAATACGCCTAATCATCTTCCGTGTTTTTGTTTTGGGCAATCTTCTATGTGCTTTGACTGACCTAATTCTTGTGATCTCAGTGTTGGGAATGAGTGATACGGAAGCTACCGCATAGAGACAGACATGCACGGCCTTTGGTCAAATATCAGTGTATGTATGCATGTATATACTGCGTCTCAACTATTCCAACTCGATTTGAGTCTTAGAAGCCAACAATTAAGCTGCCTGCCTCGGCATTCAATTCCTTAACGGAAACATTGTACATCACATGTATCCACTATTTCGTACTGGTTGGCATGAATAAGGATCCGCCAACTCAGCCATAGCCTTCCAAGAGAAGAGACCACGCCAGAGAATAAATTACGTGT
>JANTPZ010091134.1:0-26877 GCA_025593235.1 Vachellia pachyceras | reverse complement strand
AAACTGAGTCTTAATTTCAGCACAAAAATTACAAAAGTGAGAGAATAACTCAGAACGAGATTTCATTAAGTAAAGCCAAGTTGTTCGAGAAAAATCATGAACAAATGTAACAAAGTATTTAAAACCAGTTTTGGACTCAATAGGACAAGGACCCCAAATATCAGAATGAACTAACTCAAAGGGGGACGCAGCCCGTTTATTGACTCTAGATGCCAAAGGGACACGATGAAGTTTGGCAAATTGACACGAATCACAATCTAAGGACGATAAGTGACTAAATTGAGGATAAAGCCTTTTTAAGGACGACATAGACAAATGATCCAGATGACAATGAACGTCAAACGGAGATGAACCACCAGAACAAGCAACTGAGCGTGGTACCCGATCATCAAGGAAGTAATGGCCTCCAGATTCATAACCCCTACCAATAATTCGCTTCGTCGTGAGATCCTGTATCAAACAATAGTCAGGAAAAAGTGAGATAAAACAGTTTATTTGGCGAGTAAGTTGACTGGGGGAAAGGAGATTAAAGGCAAGGTCAGGGACATCTAAAACAGAAGGTTAAATGGTGGCTTTAATAGTGCCAGATCCAAGGACACGGGAGTACGAACCATTAGCAATAGTGATGGAAGAAGGGCGGGCATATGGCGTAAAGGACGAGGAGAGATGATGGTTACCTGTCATATGATCAGTGGCACCAGAATCGATGATCCACTTCGAGGAAGAAGTAGCAAGGCAAGAATCAACTCTACCTGTAGCAAGTGCACTCGGAGCGGTGGTGGACGAATGCTGAGGAAGTGGCTCAATATCATCGGGAGCCATAGCCATATGGGCAGAGCCAGACCGGGGCTGTTTATTCTGTAACTTACGACAATACCGCTTCGTATGACCATATTCTTTACAGTAGAAACAAACAATGCTACCACGACCAGAGTTCCTATGAGTAGGAGGTGCACGACCAGCTAATGCACTAGCATTCGGATTAGGAGCTGGTAGAGACAAAATATCAGCACGTAACACACGAGAGTAGACGTCTTGAAGGGTAGGAAGCTCAGAACTAGACGTAAATATATATACAATCACCTAATCCTGATTCCTGATTGTGAGGGATAAACTCTTCCTAATATAACTCAATCATATCTCAACAATTTAATTTTAATCATTTATATGTAGTGGGTCAATTATTGGAGTCTGTGTTAGCAAGGAAGTAATAGCATTAACATGTTAGTAAGTGGGTTAGGGAGTGGGGAGTTAGTTGTTTAGTTAGTGGGAGTTCATGTCTGTGAGTTTATGAGAGGTAGTTTCTAATTCTAGTTCTATAAATATCCAAGCCATATGTAAGCAATGGATGAATGGATTAATATTATTCTGAGATTGGAGATTCTCTTTTCTTTTGGCTTCTATGATCTTTTAGTAGTGAGATTCTCACTTCTAAAGAGAGAAGGAGAGATAGGTAAGTTCCTAGATCCTGGGAACTTAACATTTTGGTATCAGAGCCCATTTCGATCCACCATGGTGAACACACACATCAATGGCACCCCAGGAACCAGCACTGAGTGCCATTACTAATGACCCTATTGCTACTATCGCTGCTCGACTAGCTGCATGGACGAATTGCGAGATAGGGTCTCCGTCTTGGAAGCTCAGTCCTCTGGCCGAGAGAAGGGCAAAGCGCGTCGCACTGGGAAGCAGACAATGATGAAGACTCAGAAGTGCTCTTCGTCACCGTTTACACAAAGCTGGAGTTCCCGGAAAAAAAAAAAGAATTTTGAAGAATCCTTCCGTCTTCGATCCAGTCTCTGTTTTCACGAAGAATCCATACTCACAGTCGCAGTCCACTGTCATCAAGTTCCTACTGTTGGGAGTAGTCAGTCCAGAACTCATCCCTGTCTGCGTCGGAGGTTTCACGTCGTCTCAGTTGCTTGTGCCTAGTTTGTCCGCCAAGATCTCATCTTGCGCAGATTTGCCGTCTTGTCCCTGCTCTTTGTCCCAGCCTAGTTCGTACAAGTCACGACTTCAAGCCTCGTCGCACAAAGGTGTTCAGATCGTGCAGCCCAGCCCACTTCGTGTTTGCTCCAATTGAAGAACCATCACGAGCTCCAGATGATGTAATCTGCTCTACTTCACTCGAAGACCCAGCATGAGGTCTGGTCAGCGCCATCACAGCGTCGTCGTTCTAATCACAGCCCCACATTCCACCTTGAGGGCAAGGTGGTTTTCAATGGAGGGAGTAATGATAGGATACCAATTTATTAGTTTATTTTAATTATTTAATTTTAATCATTTATATGTAGTGGGTCAGTTTGTGGAGTCTGTGTTAGTACGGAAATAGGAGCATTAGCATGTTGTTAGTGAGTGGGTTAGGGAGTGGGGAGTTAGTTGTTTAGTTAGTGGGAGTTCATGTCCGTGAGTTTATGAGTGGTAGTTTCTAATTCTGGTTCTATAAATATTCAAGCCATATGTAAGCAAAGGCATGAATGAATTGAATGAATCAATATTTATTTTGAGATTTGAGATTCTCCTTTCCTAGGCTTCTATTATCTTTCAGGAGTGAGATTCTCGCTTCTAAAGAAAGTAGGAGAGACCAGTAAGTTTCTAGATTCTGAGAACTTATCAAATGGCCAATCTAGATTAGCAGGTATTGAAAATCGAATTCTGATTGTGTTCAGCTTTGCTACCGGTGCAAATGTCTTGGTATTAACTATCCCATAATTTTGGCAAAAACTTTTTGCTGCTAGTCCTGCCTTATAATTGTCTAAGCTTCCATTTGCCTTGTATTTCAGAGTAAATACCCATTAGTATCCTACCGGTTTCTTCTTTTTAGGTAACTCTACCACGTCCTAGGTACCATTATCTTCCGGTGGCCTGATTTCTTCATAATTGCTTTTCTCCATTCAGGACTGGTCATTGCATAGCCTATGTTGTTTGGCATGATGGGAGGGGAGGAAAAATGAGCAGAGGGAATTTTTTTTTTTTTGAGTTGGATTAAAAAAAAATATATTAATGGGATTAAAAATTTTTAGTTGATTTTTATACTATTTTATCATACACCCTATATTTGTTAAAATTCAATAACCCCACTTTTTGAATTTTCTTAAATTCACACAAAAATTTTCCCTCCCCTCCAAATCCCTTAAACAGCCCTTCGAGGACTTGGTAGGATCTCCCCCTGGGTTAGTGCTTTCTCACTCTCATGTTCCTCACTCCAAGTTTTCAAGGTATGGTTCAATTGTTGGTGTGTAAGGTTGAGATTCACTCCACTCTCCCCCTGAATTAGAGGTTGAGGATAGTAGGGGAAATCTTCATGAAAGGTTACATCACAAGTGACAGTTTCTTGGCTACAAGTTCATAACATTTGTAGCCTTTTGAGAGAAGCAGTAGCTAGGGAAAATGTACTGAACAACTTTGGGATTAAGTTTAGCGGTGTGGTGAAGATGAATGTAGGTGGTACAACCAAGTTCACGTAAAGGGTAGAACGTTCTTAAGATATGGAAGGTTATAGTGGATATGAAGGACCTGTAAGGGTGTTTTGAAGTAAAGGGGCTTATTGGGCATTCAATTGATGAGAGAAAGGGTAGTGATAATGGCATCACCCAGAAATATTTGGCACATGGGTACTATGATTGCTCTAACAGTTTTAAGAATGTGGCGATTTTTCTTTTTGGCGACCAGCTTCTGTTGAGGGCTATGAGGACATGTGCTTTTATGAATAATGCCATGATCTTTAAGCAATGCAGAAAGAGCGGTGTTGAAATAGTTGATGTTATTATCAGTATGGAGGATGTTGCTGTGAGTTTGAAATTATGTGGATTTTCTGATAAAAGTCAATGAAGGTTTGATAAACGTCGGTTTTCTCTTTTAACAAGTATTCTCAGGTCACAAGGTGTGGTCGTCAATGAAACTGATAAACTATTTAGAGTACATGCAGTTCAAGGTGTGAGTGTGTCCCTACAATTCATTGTGTATAGTTGCAAAGGGTTGAGAGTCACGGTATAAGATACTATGAAATGTTGTATGTTGGTATTTAGCATTTTCACAAGACTCAAAAGAATCTTCAAGTGAAGGAAACATTTGACGCATGTAATGAAATTTGGGTTGACCTATCTATATGTGTCATAATTCAAACTCACTAGTTCTAGGGAGACACACTTTATTACAAGATCTAACACATTGATCATCATAGTCCTTCAGGTAATAGAGCCCATTAAACTCATGGGCAACATTAATGCCTCGTTTGGTATGATGGAAATGGAAGGGTGGAAATGGAATTGGAATTGAATTCCATGATGTTGGCATGTTTGGTATGATGGAATTACAATTCCATGTGAAATTCAATTCCACCTAAATACCCAATTTCAATTCCATACCCAAACCTATGGAATTCATTTGGGTTCCATAGAGTCCAATTTTTTTGGATCAAAATATCCTCCCTTATGCAAAATAGTCTTTTTTGTTACATTTCAAAAAAAAAAGTCAACATTCATACAAAAAAGATATGCCATCTTCATTTCCATGACATACCAAACATACTTTTAAACCCCATTTCCATTTCCATTTCAATATCCATTTCCATATCCATATCCATTTCCATATCCATCAAAATGAATTCTGCGTACCAAACGAGCCATAATTGTCATCCTCATTCGTAGGTGTTGGAATTAGAGGCATTAACGATTTTTATTGTGAGACAGGTATTTGCAAGGTTATAAGTGGAGAAGAGAGATAGATCATCAGTCATGTGATCATTTGCAAGGTTATAAGTCTGCTATCGAGTAGTGCCCAGAGCTCAAACCTTTGATAGTGGCCAATGCATTATATAAATTACCTCTATGAACTATAGTGCAGTAGATTGCTTGCGAGTCTGATGATTACTTTCCAAAGCAGCTAGTTGCTCAAGAATCTTATTTAGTTGGTCCTCTTGACGTGGTGGAGGGTATGTGTCAGCCTCATCATTTTTAGAAGTTTTAGTGATAATCGCGACTTCATCCTTTCTTAGACTTCCTATCTAGTGGTTTTCCATGAAGATCCTAGCTGGTATCTTGTGACCTGGTTTTTGACAGTGGTCACAGAATGGGCGACTTTTACCACTCCGATGATCAGCAGACCGAACAGCTAGGGTGGAGGCTTCAGTAGAAGTAGGTTGATTAGCTGGCTCTCCTTTCAACGTAACCTTTTCCTGGAGTCTTTGCTGCAGAGAATTGCAAAGGAAGCTTGAACAGATAGCAGTGGTTCCTAACCTAGAGTGCCGCTCCGAGCATCATCAAAAGAGGGGTTCAAGCTTGCAAGGAGTTCAAATAGACATTCTTGGTTGATCCTTTTTGACTGCTGGCAACACGAAATGCACAACAGGTGGCAGCATCACTAAGGAGGTCTAATTCCTACCATAGAGCCATTTTCTCCAAATAATAATCATTGAGGTTGCTGGTCCCTTGTTTGAGGTCCCACACCTTTTTCAGGTCAAAGCCTTGAGAGGCAGTACTTCCCTTCCTGTAGGCTTCTTTCACGGCTTCCCAAATTTCATGAGCAGAAGGAAAAAACATAAAAACCTTCTTGACAGTAGGAACCATTGCGTTAATCAGCCACGAGGACACCATCACACTATCAAATTGGTAGGAACACAACGGCTTCTCATTGGACAATGGAGGAGGTGTGGTTTCACCGATGATGTAACACAGTCGGCCATGACCATCCAAGGCAAGTCGCATTAACTGTGCCCATTCTTGGTAATTCTCCCCGTTGAGTTTTTCTTGGATAAGAAGCATTGCCAAGGACTCAAACCCAGTAGAAACTGATCATGGAATGGGTGAAATAGTTACAGAAATCAAATTTAGGTGAAATAGTTACACAATCAAATTCCTGTAATTTCTCCTATAGATTAGCGATATTATCTGCACACACTAACACCTGGAATGGGTGAAATAGTAACAGAAATCAAGCTGTTTTTTTTTTGGGTAACTTTTTGGTCAAAATAGCCTGAGAATAAAAAAATTTGACCTATGTTTTGCTCGTGCTTTATCATCTTCTTTACAATATGCTGTGTTCTATTGCTAAATACTATGACTAGTGCTCGATTCTTGACATATTTCTTATCTGAAGTTCTTAAGAATGTCTATTATTGAGTAAAGTTTGAAACGTGTGTCTCTCAAAAAGCCAAGTTCAATTGTAAACTGTGGAATGTTAGCCTATCTTCAGATCGTCTGTGGAAAAGTGGTATAAGTAGATTCTGAATGATGTGATACTCTTTATCATTCAACAGATAAGAAACATAGCCTTATATTGGGTTTGGGTACCAACATTTCTCCTAGTTGAAATCCTGAAAATGGCAACAGTCAATTACAAATATAAGGAGATAAAAGGGAAATAACAGGTAAAAATTGTGGGGATGTAAGTGAATGTATGATGTTCATTATATCATTCACATTCCCAGTTTATACCTTTTTTGCGTAAAATTTTGCCTATGGAGCTTGTTTAATTAGCATTTATGTTAGTTTGAGAATGAGTAGCCATGTGTGGAAGTTCTGCAGTTCTGAATGTTTTTTCTGAATTCCAACCAAGACTGATAATAAATTTCGGCATTATCTTTTTTGGTTTAAAAATGGATGTTAGAAGTTAAGGATTAAATGTCGCTAGATGTAAAATACCACTGTCCTGTTTGTATAATTGGCCTTGGCTCATGCCTATTTTATCCATGATCAGGTATAGTTCTAGATATTCTGCCAATTTGCTTCCCTAAATTTGAGCCTGTCACACTTAGCCTTCTAAACAATTTTGCGGTAGTTACTGATTTCTCATGCCACTTGTCCTAATGGTGTTTCAATGGATATACAGAGGCAAACCAAAAGAGAATTGTAGATGCAGGTGGTCTTACATCCTTACTGATGCTTCTTAGAAGATATGAGGATGAAACAGTTCGCAGGGTAGCAGCAGGAGCAATAGCCAATCTTGCGATGAATGGTGATTGTTGATTGCTAGTTCTCTGAATTTTCAAACATTGAGACTACAACACCTTGTTTCTTAAATTGGAGATTTACTACTGTTTGTGATCGTCTGCATTTGACTAATGTCGGTATGTTATCTTGCTTCTTTTGCGGTGATGCAGAAGCCAATCAGGAGCTTATTATGGCTGAAGGTGGAATTACTCTCTTATCAATGACTGCATCCGATGCTGAAGATCCACAAACTCTCCGAATGGTAGCTGGGGCTATCGCTAATCTATGTGGAAATGGTAAATTTATATGTTTTCTCTTCTCTTGTTGATTACATGGAAGGTTTATTTCTTGGAGAATAAGAAGTTGAGATTGGGCCAGGGCCTACCTGAGTTTTAGATTAAGGCTGTGCCATGTGAGCTTTCAGCTTACCAGTTTATGTACTTGTTTTGTGTGTCATGTGAGTTGCTAAATCCCTGAAAACATTTTAGTTAGCTCTACAATCTTGACATTAGGCAGAATGCTTGTCAGTAATACGCTCATTATTAAAATACATCATGTCATGGATAACAAGGCATCTTATCTCATCAAGGTTCCCAATGCCAACTAAATAATCAACATTACTATAACTAGAATTGTCGCTATCACCAACTAACCAATAAAGTATTATTCGCCATACAAACCTGTTCAATAATTTTCTTCAACGTTCCTTTTGTTTTCCTTTTACAATTTTCATTACTCTCGAGCTCCTCTTGTAGCATTCCTTGGGACTTGTCCAACATTTATTGTTACATAGCGTTGCTAGTCTTATGGGAGTTTGGTAAGATTCCCTAACTTAGTAGGTACTTTTGCGGTCTCAAATAACTCTTGATGTCTTTAGATTAATTTTTCATTTGAAATCACGTGTGCGCTTCACATTATTGCTGCTACTCGTGTTCAATTGAGAGTTCCATGTTAAGAATATTTACTATTTCATTTTATTGTTTTCCATCCAGAAAAGTTATTAATGAAGCTGAGATCTCAGGGTGGCATAAAGGCTTTACTGGGAATTGTAAGGTGTGGACATCCTGATGTTCTTTCCCAAGTTGCTCGGGGAATTGCCAACTTCGCAAAATGCGAGTCCCGAGCTTCTAGTCAAGGTTTGTTTTCTTTTTCCTGTTGGCATAGTTGACAGTTGTGTGACGTTAAAATATAATGTAATTATTCTAATTAATTTGGACATATTTGTTGTAGTAGCTGACCTTAAGATTAAGGGATTGCTAATCCCTTCAGTTTCTCCCAACATACATTTCACATCGACTCTTCTTCCTGGGATAGTTCTTAGCTCTTATGTGCGCACAAGTTTGCGCACGCAGCGCACATATGTACATAAATGTTGCATTGATGAAATGCCTGAAATATGGAGGGTCCTATGTTATCGATTGCTCCAAATTCAATTAAATTAAAGTTATTTGAAACAATGAAGAAAGAATTGGCGATGCATGGTTTATGGGTTTCTGGTTTTTGTTTTGTTGGTTGGAGAGCAATACTCAGCATCTGAGGCATTTTTTTCCCCCGCTTCTGAGAAAGCGATAATATTGTATTCATGCCCTAAAAATATTTTTGAGGCAACTTCTCTACTGAAGGAGATGTATTAAATTAGATAGAAAATGGCGTGATTCTTGTGGGGCAGCTGAAAATATTTTACTCCATCGTTAACTATAAGTCCACTTATATGCTTTCGAGAAAGTCAATGCCTGCCGTCAATTTCGTTGCTTCAGTTTACAGTACTGCCCCTCCACCATAGGCAACTTGTAAAACTCATTTTTTGTTCATTAGTTGATAATTAGATTTTGCAGGGATAAAAGGTGGCAGATCCTTTTTAGTGGAAGACGGTGCGCTTCCATGGATAGTGCAAAATTCTAATAATGAAGCTGCACCAATCAGGCGCCACATTGAGCTTGCAATTTGCCATTTGGCACAGCATGGTAATAAAGCATCTCAACTTATCTTGAGATCTTTCAAGTTTCAGGCATATTCAAGCTTACAGTTTAGTTAAAACAAATATTGTAAATATATGAAGCTTAAACTAATCTGTATCTGTAATAATTAATAAGCCTATCAAAAGTGAGAATAGTTATGAATTGTCATACAACAACAACAACAAAGCCTTGTCCCGCTAGGTGGGGTCAACTACATAGATCACATGACATCACTGTGCTCTATTGTAGGCTAGATTCCTTGTTAGATTATTAACTTGAAGATATCTCTCTATAATCTCATTATGAGTACACTTCAGCTTTCCTCTATTTCTTTACGAATTGTTATACAAAATAGAACAATTACTTGTATGAATGAGAAGTATCTTTTGTGCTATTGAATAAAAAAAAGCATGGTTACTATTAGTGATAGGTATAATATATTGATATATATGTGTATTTCTTCTTTTTGCTGTGAAAAAAATCTGGGTCTGTTTGTTTCTGTTTTGTGTTTTCTTATTTTCAAAACTGTTTTTTAAAACAAGTTTTAAAAAGTAAAAACAAATAAAATTTGTTTAGATAATTGTTTGAAAAGATTTCGTTTGAAAATAAACATGCAGATTGCATGGTGAAGTTTTGATGAGAACTCAAGGCCTTCAGTGGAGAAAAATGTCATCGAGCATTTTCCCCCAAAAAAAACTAACAAATGCAAAAACAAAAACAAAGAAAATTTTTTCGTTTTTTAAAAAATTAAGTTTTTGTTTTCTTGTTTTTAAAAAACCTAATTGAAAATGAAACACCAAACAAGTTTTCTTGTTCTTAAAAACAAAAATATTGTTTTTTAAAATGGAAACAAACTTTCTCATAGTCTTTCCTACAGTTCAACCAAAAAATTCCTGATCCCCATATTGGTTGCATCATTTATGTTTGATAGCTTGATCCTGCTTTAGGATTTGTCTTCGTACAGATTCATACAATTGAAGTTGTATAATTTGCAGAAGTAAATGCGAAAGACATGATAAGTGGTGGTGCCCTTTGGGAGCTTGTCCGGATTTCAAGGGATTGTTCAAGGGAGGACATACGGAATCTTGCCTGGCGAACTCTTAATAATAGCCCGACATTTAAATCCGAACTGAGAAGACTACGAATCGAGTATTGATTGCTGACTTTCATTCAATCAATTCCCATTTCTTTGGAGCCTTAAGCTGGGGAGACTGATATTCATTTTGCTTCCAAGGTATCCCATCCACCCTGCCATGCAATATAGCTTGTTCTTCGTAGCTTCCCGCTATCATTGAACTAAACTAGAATGGTATGCCATGCCTGGATGGATGTGTTGTTGGGTAAAGGAGGGATGGTTTTACTTTTTGTTAGCTTAGCATGGGCTAGTCAATTTCTCACATTTATCCCTATCCGTATGGAAATTACGCAGAGCTGACCAATATTGTATTGTTGCTTCATGTAAGTAATATAAAGTTTCCTCTTTTAACAGCAGTTAATGAAATCATGATGATTTTAGGTCAGTGTTTCAGTCCTTGGGGCCCCATTTAATTGTAACTGAGTCTTGCTGTAAATACGCAACCAAGGGTTTATTTCTTGTTTTACACTGACATCATTTAGGTTGTTGTCTACCTTTGATAATACTACATCCGGTTTTTAATATAAAAACTAATTAATTCGTTGATTTTTTTTAATATTAGAGAAATTGAGCTAGTTATTTGAAATAAATGTGTTTTCACTTTTCTAAAATACACTTATTAATCATGTGTATTAAACTCTTTACAAGTGCAATCAATAGAGATACTTTAGGAAAAAATTTTGAGAGTTAGAGTGAATTAATGTCGCCTTATATTTAAAATTAAAGTGAACTGTCTATTTCTTGCATGCTTGAGGTAGTATATCCCAATAGATTATTGAAAGAGAAAACAAGAAATGAAATGGTCCTAGCTGTCAATTTAGGTCACAGGTGCAAGAAATGGTCCTGGGTTGTGCGTGTGATAAGGTGGTATGAGTTATTAATATCGCCCCTGGAAAAGAAATATCCTGAAAAATGCCGTGTTTTTTAATCAAAGATTAGTATATGATTCATTCTTTAAGCAATCCTATTTTCTATCCTGACCAAACCATTTCAAGAAATTACAGTTGGTAAAAACTTTCCAGCACTAGCTAAAATAAACTTTCGAATACCAAAAGATAAAGGTCCTACTTCCACTTGAGGAATTCACAGCGCCATGGATATTGGTTTTATTCTGCTTTCTTTTTGTTTTTGTTTCAGAATAGCTTCTTGGTAGTGGGAAAAGTGTGATGCTCTTTTATAATCAAATTGGAATAATGTTAACAGAAAATAGTCAGTAGAGACCAATTCTATTGGATCAAATTAGGACTGCAATGATAAATAGAAAAAAAGTTGCAAAAATATTTGATGTCGCCTGGCTATATGCCCCCGATCAGGATCTGGACGGATATTCGTGTGCACCTTCGATTACACAGGTCTCTGGCAACCACGTTTTTGAAGTTAATGCAACACATTTACCCCCAAATCCTGACTCGATAAACATGATCTGATTCGTAAATGGTCGTCATTGAAAATGAGATAAGCCTAGAAAGGGTGAAAAACCTCCTGGGTTTAATTAAGTTCTTCACCCGTGTTTTCGGATTATAGCAGAAAAATGAAGCTGGTAGTGTGCCTTTGTTAAAATATTCTTCACCTAGTGGGGCATCCAGCATTTTTTTAATATTTTTTAATTTGTTACTAAAACCATCACATACTTAAGAAATAATATTTTTATCTAAATTATTTTATTTTAAAATATTATAAAATGGAAATATACATGATTTGATTTTAAATTATTTAATAATATTAATGGTAATGTAATTTTTCCTTATGATATTGAATTTTATTTTAGACATGATATGGTTAAGGATATTTTAGCCATTAAACTATTTATCATTTTCTTTTCTCCCTACTTTCTCTCGTCTATCCAAATGCTAATACTTCTCTTCAATTTTCTCTTCATTTTTTCTTCTCATGTTTTCTTTCCTCTCAAATTTTATTCTCATCCAAGCATAGCATAATTAGGAAAACCCATAAATAAAAGGAAAGTACAATTGCTGGTTTTGGATAGATTAAAGTATACATTTAGTTCCTTAATTTTATATCAAACTAGTGCATTCTCATGCCACGCACGGGATGAATGAATAATCTTGTAACTATTAATAAAAATAAGGAATTATAATATGTTAGTTTTTTGAAAATGCAATTCTTATTTCATTATATTTGAAAATATAAAATATTTTTTACGATAATATTAGGTATTTTATTTGTATGATACCTACTATTAGAATTTTTTTTATTTTAAATATAATCATAGTACAAT
This sequence comes from Vachellia pachyceras, assembly GCA_025593235.1. Taxonomy (NCBI): domain Eukaryota; kingdom Viridiplantae; phylum Streptophyta; class Magnoliopsida; order Fabales; family Fabaceae; genus Vachellia; species Vachellia pachyceras. Next base: position 14,616 of record JANTPZ010091134.1, on the reverse strand, counting down.
ATAGAACTAACTATGCTTGAAGACTGCATATAATAGAGGTAAACAAAGTAGATAATATGGGTGGAGGTTACAAGACAAAGTTAAACAAACTACAGTATTATCTAAACTATTCAATTAATGTTGCATTAAAATACATAAAGTTAAAAAGGTATCATTACTTGTGTCTTCAATAAATCCAGTGAGAGTTGCACATGTTAGGATCCATTATGATTGGAATGAATTTTTTTTAGTTTTGTCTATTAAAAATAATTTTATTTAAGAATTTTGATGGTTTTTTAAATTATAGATATGTGTTTAAAAAGTTTGGGAATTGCTTCAAGCTAAAGAAAAACAAATGTATTCTTTTGTGATGCCTGCTTAGGACCCGTGTGATTTACATTTATACTTAATCAATAATATTATCTATATAGTCTTGTAATCAATTATATTTTTATATTGATGCATTAAATTAAGTTAATTATATATGAATGTATGAAAACATATTATATGAAAAGTATTTCTTATTTTAAGAATATTCAAAAATTTTCAATTATAAATATTTAGTTTAAAAGTTCAAAATCAATTGTTCATCCTCTTATGATACTTGCTTGCAAACCGTGAGATTTTCTAATTTTTGTTTTGATATTAAATTAATTATAAATTTATTCAAAGCATGCCATATATAGAAAATATGTATATTTTTTAGTTATGAATATGTGGTTAAAAATGTTATGAATTATTTTTACTACGTGGGAAAGCAAACATATGACACTCAGTATGTTGCTTGCATCTTTTAAATAAATTGCATAATATAAAATTAAGGCTAAAGTATACTTTTAGTCCTTTATGTTTGTGTTAGGTTTCATTTTAGTCCTTTAAGTTTAAAAAGTGCACTTTCAGTCCTTCAAATTTAACGCCGTTAGTCTCTCTTAACGGAAATTGCTGACTCATCAAACTTAACGCTGTTATTTAAAATCTTTTTTTATTTTACACAATTTAAAATATCAAATTTATTATACTATTAAATTAAAATTAAAATGTGAGTATTCTTTGTCAATGTTTTATTGCACAATCATCAATTACATTTGATGAGTCAGCAATTTCCGTTAAGAGAGACTAACGGCATTAAGCTTGAAGGACTGAAAGTGGACTTTTTAAACTTAAAGGACTAAAATTATACTTTAGCCTAAAATTAATAATGAACTTATTCAAAATATATCATATAGAGCAAATAATTCTTATTTTAATAAGGTTATCAAATTTTTCATATACATGCTTAAAACTTAAAGCAGAGACCAAAACATGCCCCTTATTTGACACGTGGGGTGTATTGGGTTTTATTATATGTAACTTTCCACTGCTTATCATGAAGAATGTAACTCCCCACTAATTTTTAATATATTAATTTATATGTTAGTTTATTAGTTGTACACTAATATATATATATATAAGAACAACTGAACATAAACATAGTTGTATCCTATTTTTCAGGTATTTAAATTATTTATTTTAAAACACAGACTATAAGATGTTAGGAAAAAATCATGCAAAACAAAAGGCTTTAATCGTCAATAAGGGTGTGCAATCTAAATAGAATATGCAGTTGGGAAAGTGGTGGACAAATTTATAGGAGGCATATAATTGTGGGAAAATATTTAACATTTTAGTATAAGTGTAACATGTTAGTTTAGGATTTGACCAAGAGGGGGGTGAATTGGTCACTTTTAAAACTTAAATCGTAAATCACAAAAATTAAAAACGAAGTCACCGAGAATGCAGAAGAAGAATGGACATGGCGATTTATATTGGTTTAGTCCTCTCTGACCTACGTCTAGTCCTCAGAGCTTTTCTGAGATTTGCAATCCACTAGCAACAATCAATCATACTACACAAGCTTTTACAATCAAGGAGTCATACTCCCCCTCACTATTTGCAAGAAAACAGAGACCTTCACTCTCTGTCTACCAATAATCTCAAGGCCCCGACCTTGGGTTTCCTCACAGAATACAAAGATTAATGACAAGTTTAAACTCTCTGAAGGGTAGATTTGATAATCACTGAAGCTCACTTAAGAATTTGAAATATGAAAGAATATACAGTTAGTAATAATGAATAGCAGCGTCGTTCATCTCATCTTTCTATCTTCAATACTTCTTTATTTATAGTTGAAGTCATTTAATGTGTCCGTTAGAGAGAGCCAAATGTCCGTTACTCAGAATTGAATAGCTGTTATCTCCGGTTGGTGTACATTTAATGTAGCAATAAATGTGCTCGTTTGACGATGGCGGAGTCTCTGAGTAGTTGATTTTTATCTCATATGTCGGAGATCTTCTGCAGTCACGCTTATACCTGATTTATAGGTTAGTATACGTGCATTTATGGTGGTAGGTAACTTTCAAAAGTTAAGACACGAATAAGGAAAGATTTGGTAAAAAGTGGAGTTCAGTGTCAGAGCTGCTGTCAGATAAAGATAGAAATCGAGTTTAAAAATTTTCATGACTCGAGTTCTATTTCATGAGTTCTGAGCAATTTGGAAAGTCATGTAATGAAACTTCAAGTTTCCTCAATTCAAGACTCGAGTTTAAAAAACTCTAATTTGGAAACTCGAGTTTATAATGAAAGTTTCATAATATAGTTTTAAAACCTTTATTTGGAAACTCGTGTTCGAAATGCAAGTTATGAAGTTATGTTGTGAAACTTGAGTTTTGAAAAAGCATGGCTCGAGTTTTATAACAAAAGATGGTCAATTTGTTGAGAAAAGCACGAAACTTGAGTTTTATAAATCATGGAACTCGAGTTGCTAAAGCTTTAATGTCAAAACTTCCAGTTTGTAATTCAAGTTCTATAAAACAGTTGTAAAACTTGAGTTGTAAGATTTTGGAACTCGAGTTCTGATGCAGCAAGAACTTTCACAGTTTTCAAAATCTCGAAACTCGAGTTCTGTTGTCATGGAACTCGAGTTGTCATAACTTAAAACTGGAAACTCGAGTTTGTATTGAAAGTTCTGGGAAAACTCGAGTTCTGCAAGATTAAAACTCGAGTTCTGACTCATGAAGTTCCTAGACAGATGTTTTAAGCATGAAACTCGACTTTTGTGAAGTTGGAACTCGAGTTTTATAACATATTTTGAAAACTTGATTCTAGAAAATACCAAACTCGAGTTTTGAACCTGAAGACCAATTTTTCAAAATTTTCAAAGATATTTATGATTATTTCCAAATCCTGCCATATGAACTTTCAAACGCGATTTTGTTATCATTAAAACAAGATATCAACATAATCTTTAAATTTAAAACAAAGTGCAAGAACTGCTAGTGTGAAACATTTGAGAGAAAGCAGTTAATTTACCACGTAGTAAGTAGTGGACTTGCTTTTGTCTCTACTTTAGATGTTTATAGATATTCCATTATTTTAATAAAATACTAATTCATTTGTGAATTATTATATATGTTAAAGAAAGTAGGTAGAGTGTTGATATTGAAGATATAATTTAAATTTATTTAAACAAATTAATATGGCATGTATCACAATGAAAGTAATATATTGAAATCATGAAAATATCTTGTTGATTTGAAATGATGAAATACTCAAAAGTTGTTAAATTGGAGATCTTACATTTAGATCATTTATTTTTTTTAACACAGGAAGATGACGAGATGAATGACCGGATAGATGGAGAAGAGTATAATTGGGTTATATAGCAAGTACATAATTTTCAGGGAAATTATATGGAAGGCCCTAGCTTAATTAATTCATAGTGACAACGAACATAAAAATGTACTGATTAAAACGAAAAATCTAATAAATAATAATGTAAACATATTAAATTATCACTTTTACAACCTCCTATTTTACTTCCTACTCTCTCTACATGACCTAATTTTAAAACAAATACAAAATGCTTGCATGTCAATAAATGAACAGTTCCAATTTGACAACTTCCGTTTCATTATATAAATGTAATATTACATAATTTTAATAAAATAATAATTCATTTGTAGATTATTATATGTATTACAGAAAGTATATAAAGTGTAAAAAATGAAGATATAATTTAAATGTATTCAAACAAATTAATATGACATGTTTTTATAATATGAAAGTACATTTTTAACCGTCTGACAATTTAACAATATAAGTTCATAAAATAGTTTTTATTAATTAGTAAGTGAATCTGAAACTACCCGCATGTATTTTTGGCCATTTATATGCCCATTTCCTGTTTTCAATTATAGTTTTTTAGCATTACCTTTTTCTAGCTCTACTTCCATTGCGCATGAAACTCCCCGCCACCTGTGATGCAAATTGTAACTCTCATAACATGTCTTGAATAATGTATCTCTCCACTACATCCTCCATGTTGAATTAAATCTCCACTACTTTAATTACTTACAAAGAAATACAACTTTATCCATCGGGAATGATTTTATTTTTACAGTTTATTATAAAGTCATATTGGAAATATTAAGAGAAGTTAAACGACCTAGTTGTAACTATGCAAGAATGAAATAATACACATAACAAACAATTTAAACAACTTCATATTTTCTTATTTTTTAGGCAATAAATTGATGCTCTTAATTAAAATTTTCATTTAAATGCTATATCAGCATGTAACTCCCCACTACGTAGATTCAGAATATAGCTCTCCACTACTTATCATAACGAATGTAACCTCCTAAAACTTCCTTCATGACATATGTAACTACCAACTACTTTCACTACTTACAAATACATTCTCCTTCTCCATGCTGAACTATAGTAATAATTTGTTATAAGCTTTTTTTTTTGAAAATATTTAAAAATGGTATATAAAAATGGAAGGAAAAAAAAATTGAACTCAAACACCATAGTAGCATATTTTTACAGTATTTAAATTATTTATTTTAAACACAACATATAAGATGTTGATAAAAAAACTTCACACAAAACAAAAAGCTTTAACCGTCAATAAGGACGTGTAATTTAAATAAACACAATAACTAAGAAAGTGGTGGCCACATTTATAGGAAAGATAACATAGTGAGAAAATATTTGAGTTTTTAAAATATAAGTTTAAATTTAATTTGAAGGAAAGTGAGAGAACTTGTAATGGGAAACATTTAAATAAAGCACTTGAAATGCTACGTGGTAAGCATTGGACCTGCTTTGATCGTTGCTTTATGATATTTATAGATTTCAATTCAACCTTTTAGGTTTAAAAAGTGTGATTTCATTCTTTTATGGTTATTAACATTGGTATAACTTATACGAAATGTTAACTCCACAAACTTAAACGATGAGTTTATCATTAAAAGCTATTATTGGATTTCAAAATATAAAAATAATTATATTAAAGAATTAATCTTTCAGTATATTTTAATATTATTTAATTGCATAATCGTGGGAGGAATAAGATTTATGGAAGTAATATAATAAAGTCTTAGCTCAGGAAGAACGCCTTTGGTTTCAAAAGTCTCAATGTACTTGGTTAAAATGAGGGGATAAAAATAGCAAGTATTTTCATACTTTGGCAGTAATAAAAGGAATAACAGAATTAAAGGTCTTAAGAATGACTCTAGTGCTTGGGTTTTTTATCAATAAGAACTTCAGCATATTGCATTTGGGTACTACCAAGATCTCTTTCATCAAAGCATTGTTCACGATCACACCCATATTCGCACTACTTCCACCTTTCCTATCTTGAGAGACTAGGATATTGCATTATTGTCGAAGGAAGTATCATGCCAAGAAATCAAACTGGTTGCTTTTGATTTGGGTGCTTTTAAGGCCCTCGAGCTAAATGGTATACATGTTTTTTGTCCCCTATCAGGAGTACTGGCATGTAGTAGGTGAATCAATATATGACTTGGTAATAAATATTTTGCACTAATCCCAACACTATTAAAGATCTTAATAAAAACAAATTTGGTTTTGATTCAGAAAATGGAGAAGCCAAAAACATGAAAGGACTTTAGACCGATTTCTCTGTGCAATGTGATCTATAAAATTGTTATCAAGATTCTTAGTAGCCGGCTAAAACAAATCATGGGCAGAGTTGGCTATCCCAATGCAGCTTCATTACGGGCCAGCAAAGTAGCAAAAATATGATTATTGCTCAGGAAGTCGTTCATGTGATGTGACAGACAAAAGGAGCTAGTGGTTATTTGCTATCAAAATGGATATGGAAAATACCTATGGCCATCTTGAATGGTCTTTTATCCAGGATAGCATCAAAACTTTGGGTCTCAAAGATCAAATGTGCAATCTCTTTATGGCCTCTATTACTTCATACTCTTCAGAGTGCGATGTGTTGGAAATTGTACCACAGGGACTAATCATTGTATCTTAAAATTACCGATGTTTATAAATTTTCTATATTTTGTTATCATAACGTTTGCATGTCTATTATGATAATTTCATTCATAGATAAATAATAAAGATTATCCTAAATGTCCCTGGTCGGTTGTTTATGTGGGAGTGAAGATGAAATAAGGTATCGAGATACAAGTCAAAGTCTTATACACTTGTAAGAGTACAAGTTGCTGGATCGACATGATATGAGAAAGTTGCATGAATTAAGTCATAAGCTTATTGTTGGAAATTGTGCCATAGGGCCAATCATTGTACTTCGCACATTATTTGTTATAATATATTTTTTCTCCATTTAATTATCATATGTTTTGCATGTTTATTATGATAATTGCATCTATAGATGAATTATGAATATTGTCTTAAATGTCCCTAGTTGGTTGCCTATGCGGGAGTATAGATAAGGTAAGACCAGTATGACTTTGATAAAGTATGGAGATACGAGTTAAAATCATAGGCACTTGTAAGAGTACAAGGTGCTGGGCCGACCCGCTATGAGAAAGATGTATTGATTAAGTCATTAGCTTATCTCATATGTGATCATGTTACAATGCCCTTTGACTTGAGATCATCACGGATTCCTGCATGAAAGTCACTAAGCTTTGACCTAGTTAAAAGTCACCTTTGATGTGTGATGATAAAGGCTATAATCGGGCTTAAGGGTTTTCATGTGGAGGAATGTGAGTGATCAAGATGGGATTTGTCCCTCACATTAGTTGATAGATATTACTGGGCCCCTTGATGAGTGAGTCTGAGAAATGTATGGCCATACTGTAATGAAAAGGTGTTCTCGTTTCTTTGATCAGACTACTTAGGGATAGAGAAAGTAATGGTCGGGAATAGGAGGATGATATCATCCATGCCTCATCCTTGACCGAGATAACGTGTGGCAAAAGGGACGTGATGTGATAACAATCCACGTTCGATTTGGGTAGTCGTAATGTCTTGCTAGAGACCGCTTGCGACTTGTGAGATTATGTTGAAATTAGCCCATTGCCAACTTTATATGGGCCTACAAGGTCGCACGCAAGAACAACCCAACATGAGCTTTATTTCTAGGGTTTATTCAAATTTTAAATATATATATATATGTCAAAATTCGAAATTGCACAATAATATGTAAATAATATTTGTGTGTGTTAGTTTAATATTTAATTTATTTGATAAATTAAATAACTAATATTAATTTAATTTATAAAGATAAATTAAATTCGTTGGCTCATTATTTGAATTAATTAAATGAATATGATTTGATCAAATCAATTTAATCCAAATTAAGATTGCAAAATTCGAATTTCACATTTTGAATTTGAAATTCGAATTTCAAGATTAATAAAGATTAATCTTGGATATTCCTTTTGAAATTCTAATTTAAAGATTAATAATAATTAATTTTGAATATCTTTTTGAAATTTGAATTTCAAGATTAATAAAGATTTATCTGAAATATCATTTGGATTTCAAATTTCAAATTTCAAGATTAATAAGATTAATCTAGAATATCTTTTTGAAATTCAAATTCGGACTTTTCAATATTAAAAAAGATTAATCTTGGATTATGATACACTCTATGAGCTCTATAAATATGACTTCTCGTGAACAGTAGGCATCCTATTCTAAATTTGAATTCACTCTTGAACCACAAAACCCTAGAGAGAGAGAGTGAAATGAAGAGGCGCTAGCACACTACCATTGTTGGAGATTGTTCGCGTGGATATCAGTAGAGGGAGGCGATCAAAGAAGCGCCGGCTCCTCGTGATCAGAAGCAAGAATGCGGAAGGTTGTGGAACCTGAGGAGATCCAAATGCAAGAGGGTACGACTTTATCTTCTCTATCTAAATACCTTTGACAGATCGGTATTTGGGATTAAAAAATTTTAAATTCCGCTACGTGTACGTTCTAATCCCAACACTTATCTCATATGTATCCACGTTATAATACCCTTTGACTTGAGATCATCATAGATTCCTACATGAGTCGCTGAGTTTTGATTTAGTCATAAGTCACCTTTGACGGGGTGATGATAAAGGCTATAATCAGGTTTACAGGTCTTTCATGTAGAGAAATGTGAACGATTAAGATGGGATTTGTGCATCACATTAGTAGAAAGATATTATTGGGCCCTTCGATAAGTAACGCTGAGAAATGTATAGTCATACTACATTGAAAGGAGTTTGTTTCAAAGATCAAGGTACTCAGGGATCGAGAAAGTAATGTTCAGGCATAGCAGATGACATTATCCATGCCTTATCCTTGACTGAGATATCATGTGATAAAAGGACGTGACATGGTTACATGACAAGTTGCATCGTGTTAATGATTTTCATGTGATTTGGGTAGTCGCAATGTCTTGCTAAAGGTCACTTGCGATTAGCCAACTGCCAACTTCATGTGGCCTACAGGGTTGCACAAAATGATGCGATATCTAATCTATGGTGATTGAATTATATATATATATATATTACAAATTCGGAATACTAATATTATATGTAGATAATATTATTAATATGTTAGTTTTAATGTTTAATTTATTTAATAAATTAAATAACTAACATTAATATTCAGATATAATGTATAAAGATAAATTAAATTGTTTGGTTCATTATTTAAATTAATTAAATGGATGAGATTTGATCTGTTAGATAGATTTGATCAAATAAGATTAATCCAAATTCAAATTTCAAAATCAATTAAGACTGATTTTCAAAATCCAATACGACCCTCATGAGTTCTATAAGATAAAAAGAGTCATGAACCTTGGGATGTATGGAATAAAAAGAGTGAGCTGTGAGAAACCATAGAGAGAGAAAAGGTCAAGGCGCTAGCACACTGCTGGAGTTGGGTATTGTTTGTGTGGATACCAGTAGAGAGAGACGATCAATGAGTCGGCTCCTAGAGATCAAAAAATGAGAGCTGCAAAAAGGTACTATTCTACTTGGTCGAATTGCCTTTGATAGATCCTCAAGCGGGATTAGAAATTTTTGAAATCAATAATTCCGCTGCATGTATGTTTTAATCCCAACAATATGGAATGGTGAGCCTTTATGTTCTTTTTATCCATCTAGACGAATTCGTCAAGGGGATATTATCTCACCATATATCTTTAACATGTGCATGAAGAGGCTCAATCATATTATTAACGATGCTATAGGGGAAGGAATTTGGTACCCAATTAAATTGAGTATGGGGTGTCTTCCTATATCTCACCTTTTCTTTGCTAATGATGTAATTCTCTTTGGGGAAGCTTCTTCTCATATTGAAATTATGATGATTGTATCGGGCAGTTTTACAATGCTTTGAATAGAAAATGAATAATATGAAGACAAAGGTTTATTTCTCTCCCAATATGCATATGATCCAAGCTTTAAGTCTTAGCCAAGGCATGTGTGTGAGCTTGACAAGTAACTTGGGTAAATATCTTGGCATCCCCCCTTCCTAGAAAAGAGATATACTAGGCTTACCTTTGCTCCCACCATAGAAAGAATCCAAAGAAAGTTTTCAGGGTGGACAAGAAGTTATTTCAATTTAGCAGGTCATCTGGCATTGATTAAATCAGTGCTATCTACTCTTTTATCCTACCATATATGGACAATGCTTCTACTTAAGGGTCTTTAGTCACTTGGGATTTGATTAGGAAAAATAAGAAAGAGGGAGGCTTGGAAATTTGGAACCTTGGAAAAAAAATGAAGCCTTCGTTATGAAACTTTGTTGGAACCCAATCACCAACAACGATGCTTTATGGATCAGAATCGTTTTGGAAAAATATAAGTGTGGGAATGCTTGAATGCCTAATATTCAAAAGAGGAAGAATTCTTCCCTAACTTGGAGGAGTATTTATTCAGTCTAGAATAAATTTAAAAGAGGAGTTGAAGCGAGATTGGGAATGGTCAGAAAGCGAACTTCTGGCTTGATAACAAGTTGGAAATGAATCTTGCCCTCAAGGATCTCATTCCATATTCCACGATTTTAATTGACACTATTATATATGATTAGTTTTGATGATGCGAAATACAAAAGAGTAAAAAGTTCTTAAAATGTATATTGACTTATTACTAATATTTAATATATACTCTTTTTATGTAGTACGGTCAAAGAAAGGAAAAAACAGTCAAGTTGAATTATGGAGAAAGATCAAGAAGAAGATAAATTGAAGAAAGTGTTGGGATTGGAACGTATATAGATGCAACGGAATTTAAAATTTTCTAATCCCCGTATGGATATGTCAAAGGCGTTTAGACTAAGGAGATAGAGTAATACATTTTGCATGTGGAATTCGAAGCATCCCTTGTGTTTGGATATCTTCAAGTTACACGACTTTCTGCGTTCTTGGTTTTGATCACAAGGAGCTGACGTTTATGATCTTCTCCCTCTACTGGTATCCACATGAATAGTTCCCAACAATCGCAGTGTGCTAGCGCTTCTCATGTCTCACTCTCTCTTTAGGGTTTCTGTGGATCACAGTTAGATTCGAATTGCATTGCCTCTCTTGTTCATATGTCCTTATATTTATAGAACTCATGGAGAGTATCATAATCTGTGATTAATCTTTAAAATTTGAAATAAAGATCTCAAAATATATTCAAAATTCGAATTTTGAACTAATATTTTATTAATCTTGAAATTCAAATTTTAAAAAGGATATTCAAGATTAATATTTATTAATCTTGAAATTTGAATTTTGAAAGATATTTAAGATTAATCTTTATTAATCTTGAAATTTGAATTTCAAAAGATACTCAATATTAATCTTTATTAATTTTGAAAGATACTCAATATTAATCTTTATTAATTTTGAAATTTGAATTTCGAAAGGCTATTCAAGATTAATCTTTATTAATCTTGAAATTTGAAATTCAAAATGTATTCAAGATTAATCTTCATTAATCTTGAAGTTCAAAATTTGAAATTCAAAACATAAAATTCGAATCTTGCAATTCTAATTGGATTAATCTAATTTGATCAAATGATATCCAAATAATTAATCCAAATAATGAGCCAATGAATTTAATTTATCTTTATAAATTCAATATGAATATCAATGTTAGTAATTTAATTTATCAAATAAATTAATTATTGAAACTAACTTATAATACATTTGTCATTTCAAATTTATATATATATATATATCCAAATATAAAATTCGAATAAATCCTAGAATTAAAGCTCATATTGAGCTGCTCTTACGTGCGACCATGGAGGCTTATATGAAGTTGGCAGTGGGCTAATATCAACATTAGCTCACAAGTTGCAAGTGGCCTTTAGCAAGACATTATAACTACCTAAATTACATGAGGATCGTCAACACGACACAACCTTTCATGCAATCATGTTACGTCAATTTTGTCACACGATATTTTGGTCAAGGATGAGGTATGGATGACGTTGTAAAATCCTTTTCTTTTAGCGTCAACTAACGAAATATTTAAATAGAAAGTCCTTTATCTAATCAATCAATGAGCATTAGACCAACAAAAGTTCAAATCACGCATAAACCATCGATACATCATTTGATAAATCAGAGTATGCATGATGAGCCCTAATGTGACAATATATAATAATACAACATAACCTAGAAGATGGAAGCACTACTTTGTATGAAATTAGCTCAAGCTTCTGGAGTCTTCCCTGACGGACCAGCATGGAAACTATCACCTGGAAAATGTTAAAGCAATAAGGTGAGACAAACGTCTTAGCAACCAGCAATTCCATCTTATTGGGCATACGAGTAAGTGCCCATGAGGTGTCAAGTGGGATAGGTACATATTTATCAATTTATGACACCATAATCTCATGCTTATATCGTATAAAGTTGTACAAAAATTAATGGACAAGATTTATTTCTCTAATCTCCTTTATTCCTCCCCAGCCTTATTTCCTATGACTGAACCCATTGGCTAGTTTTGTCCCGTGCAACTGGTAGCACAAATCTCGAGCTCTCCAATCAAGTGATATGGACTGACCAAAATCCATAGTGCACAAGACTGGACCATGGGTTCCCCTGCTACTATAATAGTGGGGTGTCATTACCCTATCAAAAACAATTGGGCCAAATGACTAACCAGCGTACACTTTGTAGCCCACCCCTTATTTCCTCTTTTGTACAAGAAAATCACCCCCATATTTCCTCTAAATTAATCTCTCATCAAATCAACATCCACCACTCCATCTCATATCATCAAATAATAACTCTACCATGTATCATGATCAATTTCACAAGTTCTCAAAGCAACATTTGTAATATTATAAAACAATACCATCAATATATAAATAAATCACCTTTTTATTTCATAATGAAAAAGGTCCCACAAGACAATTTCATTAACAATAAAATTTTATGGGAAATTTAGTCTTAAGTCCCAAATAAGCAAGTTAGTTAAAGAATGGTCCCATGGAGGAAAATAATTAATGAGAGGTCCCAATTGACAACATGATGTCATTGTATTGACAACATCATGCGCTATGTTGACAACACCTCATGTTATCAATGGGACCTCTCATTAAATATTTTCATCCATGGGACGATTCCTTAAGTAACTTGCTTATTTGGGACCTAAGACTAAATTTCCCAAATTTTATTATGCAACTCTAATATTAATGACACTTTTCATAATTATTTAAAATCACTCACAACGATGTTACAAGCATGCACAAAGAGAGGAAAGTGGTTACCTCTTGTCAAACAATAAAATACTACCACAGGTAAATCCTCACCCAACACCAAGTTCCTATAAATGGTCTACAAAAATTAAATAGTACTACACATTAGCCTACAACTAATTTGGGGTGGTAAAATCATTGCTTAAATTATAACCTTTTAATATATTTAATAATCTAAATCGATTTAAAATTTCAAAATATCTCTAGTATTCCAAATATCACTTGAAATAATTTTTTTTAGCAAATATATACCTAACTATATATACGAATATATATTTTAAATCATGTAATATCAAAGCTAATAAATTTGTTAATATCAATCCAACCATTTAATCGTCAACTATTAAGTCAAAATATCAAAAATCATATCTTTTTAAATATAGCTAAATTCGTAAAATACTCTAGGTATAAAAAAGTAAATCTAACATCATATATCATAGTTATAAAAATACATCTACAATTTTATGGTCTTCTACCAATAAAATTTAAACTGGACAAAAACATAAATCCCAAAATATTCTCTAATCAACATAATATTACTACCATTAGAAAGAGACAAATATTTAGAACAACTTTTGTAAAGGAGTTTAATAAAAATAAATTGTTTTACTTACCTAGACACTCCCAGAAGTAGAGCCTTAGATTGAAAAACACCCCCATTCAGCTTCCTTTCCTCCCTCCAGCGCCATCTCTCTCACTCTCTCACGCCAGATGTAATATCCATGATTTTACTGCTAATTGAAATAAATGTTAATATGGTAATTATGAAATGAATTAGAACTCAGAAATAGTTAGTGCACAAAGAGAGAAACGTAATGGGTCAGAAGTCGCAAAGTCAAACTTGGCCTAGTAGATGGAATTTTATAGGAACTCCAAAGTTAAGTGTGGTCATCCTAGAGTAATGTATGCTAGACATGATTAGTTTTGATGATGTCAAATATAATATAGCAAAAAATTTTCATAATCCATATTGATTTGACAAAGGTTTTTTATAATGCATATTGATTTTATACTAATTGGGCATTCTTCTTAATTGAAGGATGATGTGGTTAAGTGACTCAATTTGAGTATTAAAATTCTTTCCATTGAGTTACAATTCATATAAGCTTTGTTTGAATGCTCAAAACTATTTCTTGAAGATGAAAATAGAGTTTAATGAGTTCTGGAGCTTCCTGAAGCAAATCGTGAAGTCAAAACTTTGCAGGATTTGGAATCTGGTTTGATGTTTGTGAAACTATGTCAAAAGAGTTTTGAAACTCGAGTCACAGTTTTTAAAAACTCAAGTTCTATAATTATTTTTTAAAACTGGATATTGAAACTAGAAGTTTTGTGATCAAGTTCAAAAACTCGAGTCCTAAGGTTTTCAGAACTTGAAGTTCCATAATGTAATATCCATAATTTCATACTAAATGAAATAAAGGCTAATCTGACGATTAAGAAGATGAATTATAAACGAGAAGTAGATAGCTCAAAAAGAAAGAAAGATTAAGGGCCGAAAGTTCAGGCACGGAGTTCCGTGTGAATTCCAAAATTAAGTATATTTGCCCTAGAAGTAATATGAGGATGGGAAACCTTATAGGAAGGGACCCATATGTCATTTAATAAAAGACCAAGGGCATAAAGGTCTTT
>JANTPZ010091133.1:0-23651 GCA_025593235.1 Vachellia pachyceras | reverse complement strand
ACATTCTATTTTGAAACAAATTCCAATTTTTAAATATCGCACATTAAACAAAATTTTCCTCAATTTTTAAAACATGTAAAGATATTTTAATTAAAAATGAAGTATACATTTTAGATAAAAATGGAGATCCTTTATAACTTATTATATATGTTAAAAAAGTTTGTATATTCTAGAAAACCAAGACAAAATTTACACGACTTTTTTAAAATAAAAAGTTTGTATAGTTTATTTTTTATTTTAGATGGAGTGTATATGATTTTTTTTTAAAAAAATCATGTAATGTTAATAAAATTAAAAAATTGTCATAATATAAACCAAGGAAAAACTTAATTGTATAAATACATAAATATCTATATTAAGAATTAGATTATACAAATATGAATTTAGTTAAAAAAATAAAAAGTAAGAAATATGATGAGCTGTTTTAGTTTTAATTTTTTCTTCAAAAATGTTATTGAGTGTTGGAAAGAATGTTGAAATTCGGTTATGAATAATTTAGTACTTTAAAACTACATTTTAACTTTTGATCCTCCTAAATAATTAAAATTTTTATGGTCCTTGTCAATAAATGATATTTTCTATAGGTCCTTCACTTTAATTTCCCCTATGGTTTTAGGCTTATCAAAATGGTTGGTAAGTAGAAAATGAGATTCAATTAATTAATCGCCCTTGTTAGCTCACACCTTCGATTAGGAAATGAGATTCAATGAATCACCAGAGTGGGCTATAAGGCTTATTAAAATGGTTGGTAAGTAGAAAATGGAGGAGAAAGGGGCCAGGAGATCCCCAAGAGGCGCAGATTCACTAGAATATGGAATCTCTCAAGGAGTTGAAAGAGAAGAACAGTGGGATATTGCACAAAGTAAGTAGTAAACATGTGGGGGAGATAGAGAGAGAGAGAGAGGGTGGCCAATGGGGAACCAAAACATGGAGGTGCAGTCCCACTCCCCATTGCTATCAGCTTTGGCAGTTCAATTTGATTCTATTCCTTTTGATGCATCCCTGTCACTGCTCTTGTCCTGTCAATAAAATGTTATGATTTAAAACATAAATACTAGGAGCGAGTGAGAGTGATGGTGAGCAAAATGAATGAAGGAAGAAGAGAGAAAAGAGGCCTGCATGTGATGGATATTGAGGATGGAATTGGCAAAGAACCAGAGACAAGAAGACTGGTATACGTCCCTATTATTACCTCTTATCCCTAACTTTTCTCAACATTTCCTCCTGCTCCTCCATCATTCCTTCTTTGACCTTCCTATTGCCTTCCACTTTACTCTCTCCCCCTCTCTGTACATCAGTTTCACATCCCTTGTCCACGATGTTTCAGCACTACTCTAATGAGTACACACACACATGTGCTAATTACGCTTATAAACGTCTCTTTATTCCAATATTATCTCGTCCTTGCTAGTTTTATTGATCACATTCAATGGAATCAATTATATGCTCTTTCCATCTTCAATTCACACGTTACATTCTCTCCCTTTCCAAGTTTTGCTTTCATCTTTAAACGTTAAATAAAGTGAATATCTATCCATATATCTTTTGTTTACCTGTCATCTCCGCAACTATCTATTTCTTTGCAATCTCCTGCAACTTGGATTCAAAACTGATCTCTTCTTCTCTTTGGGATGTCAATGGACAACATTTGGCAAGCCACTCGCTCAACCTGAACCAATCTTGCTCCTCATTTTGGAATGATACACTTCGTGTCAAGCTGAATGAATATTCCACAAAAAGGTCATTGTCGGTCGAAAAACTTCAACTCAACTAGTGGAAGGTTGGAGCGTGTGTGTGTGTGTGTAATTGCAGTGAACAAAGATTTGTAGGGTATTGACAATTTTAAGGTGTTTTTCAGTGTGAAAGTGAAGCATGCTCATCTTTCTCTATCAAATTAAAGTGCCAAACCACAAACACCCCATTGTTGAATTTTGATGATCACGGTTCGATCACGATCATACTTCACAGCTACGGCTCGCTGCATACGGCCAGGTTCTATACGTTTCTTAGATATTGGAACTGTCATATTGTTATGACACTAGCGAGACTTAAGATTAATTCATTAATCAGTGGCATTTATTATCACTCAGTTGTTTCGGTGTGCATATAGCTGAATCATTGGAGCCATATTCCAGGTGGTGTACTATGAGCCACGAACACTTCTCTCCATCTCTATGGCTATGGCCATTCTGCTACCAACCATCCATCAATGACTTCAAAACACAGCCCTACCTTAGCTTATCTAATACTTTAAAGTTTAAACTAATAAACCATCTGAGCAGTAATCAATCCCCGATCAGATAATGGCTAAGTTCACTCCAATACCAAATTCAAGCAAACTTCAACTTCTCTTTGGATAAATCATTTGACTTGGCCTTTAATACTTTAGTGATTAGTTCCTTTCCTTGGAATTGAACATAAACTGAGACTAGTTGTCGTACTTATGAATCTCTGCACATGTCAACGGTTTAGCAGCATTTTTTTAAGGAAACTTTATTTTATATTACGTGTGCCATCAAAAGGCTATTTAGTAATGCCTGGTGCAGAGAGAGCAGGGGAGTAAAATATGGCCAAACTATTTACAGTTCTTCCAGGCAAATTAGATGAATTCCATTCACACCATTTGTAAGTAAATAGGGAAAAAAGGAAAAAGCAACTTAAGGCCCTGCGTACAACTGGAATAAAATTCCTTTCTTCAACAACTCGAGGGCTCAGCACGAGTTTCTTTTGATAGAGATATATCTTTCAAGCTGATCAAATCTACAAACCAAGAAAGTTACTAGTTAATAAAATGGGGTAACTATGCTGAAGCAGAGGGATGAACAGAGAGTGAGACCTTTCAGAAAAAATCTGTTTGTACTTCCTCCAGCGCATCAGCAATTCTGATTTCCTTCCCATCTTCAGTTGCCCCGAAGAGAGGAGCGTCCAGGTCAGGAGGGTTCTGATGACAGCACATTAATTGCTTACTAATCTTATCAAAAATGGAACACCGAAACCAGAGATTGAACTTGAAGGTTACCATGCTACGAACGAGGGCCCAATTGACACCTTTGAAGAATGCGTGACGCTTTATTTCGCTTGCTCCTTCCTGTGAGCCCAATCGGTTTTTGGGGTCTCTGTGCAACAACCGGTGTATCAACTGCTTTGCATGGAGACTTACCTGCATCAGAACTAAATGCCAATTAACACAAGAACAACATCTTGACATATAATTTTATCGTCAGTCTTTGAATAATTGTTCTGTTCCAGCATCTAGCAAGTGCCAAAAATGGACTCGGAAGCATGCAAGTATATGCTCGCTCTGGTGACCTTAAGAACTTAAGCCACACCAGAATAATATATAGGTTTTTCAGCGGAGTTATCTCACCGGTTTACTTTTGGGAAATTTAAGATCCTTGTGAAGGATATTAGCAAATGTTTTTTGCCTTGTCTTCCCCCTGAATGGTGTGTATCCATACATCATTTCATACAGAAGAATACCTAATAAAAGGGGAAAAAGGCAATCAAGTCAGTCTTTATGGTGTTCATAATTTCGCATTCAATTTTCTTTTTGTGGTTAAAATTTCAAAAACTGATTTAGTTTTGCTTCATTTTTTATAAAATTTAACCATTAACAATTACCAAGAGCCCACCAATCCACAGCACTAGTATGGCCTGAACCAGTTATAATTTCCTGCAAAACGTATTGAACTGTCAATTACAACGAGGCAGATCATGAGCTATGTATGATTGAAACATATGCTTCGTAAACTTTTGAAATTTTGCAGTGACAAATGACTCTGTGTTGAAAATTATTCATGAGAATTAACATAACAAATGCATCGTGCAATAGACCGTGCACGAATTTGGAACGTTATACTACGAGCAGTCACTGTAAAACAAACATCTGAAGAATGCATATTTTGAATTTTAGTTTGGTGCATAATATCCAGAAATCACAAACCGGAGCTATGTACTCTTCTGTGCCAACAAAAGAATTTGACGCTCTCATAGGTTCGGCCACAAATATTGGATTCTGCTGTCCTTTCTGTTTCTTCTTTTCATGTGAAGGTGGAATTAAAAGCTGCAAATGAGTGCGATCAGACACAATCGTTACTACAGTCAAGAGTTGAAAAGTGTTTTGCTGCTAATCAATCTAATTAAGAACTGCATAATCTGAACTTATTGACACAAAGATACCTGTGGTTTGCTGGATGTTAAACATGACAAGTCAAAATCTGTCAGATACACATGCCCATTGTTCTGGAGTAGCACATTTTCTGGCTTCAGATCCCGATATATTATTCCTACAAATTGTCACCAAATGCTGTAATCAATTCGATTTTGGTCTGACAGTGAAATGAAATAATATGCATCCAGAACCTACTTTGCAAGAAGGGAATTTTGTTTTAGGATCACAATGTTCACAGAATTGTCTGAAGGGAAATGTTTGATGCCACAGTTTATAAAGAAGATTTTCTGTTACAGCTATAAATAGTTAAATAAGGATGTAATGAGTTCAAGTTTTTGGGAGAACCACACCCCAAAAACTAATTGTTGGAGCTAGGAAACCCAAGGCCTTATGCCCTCTTTTAAATCAACCCTTCCTGATCTAGGACTCCTGACAAGGGAATCATGCAAGATTAAGAGCATACCTTGACAATGCAGGTACTCCAGCGCAACCACAACTTCAGCAGCGTAAAACCTATGATCATTTGATCATTAATACATTACGTCGGTTTAAAGACAGAATAGAAACACAAGTTCAAGAATTGTAAAAAGATTACCAGAGTTGGAAGTTCGTGATAATGAATAAAAATAGCCTGGCATTAATATTGTTTGCAGTAGTAACATAATTTACCTTGCTGCATCTTCTTTGATAACTTTTGTCGGCTGCCGGTCTAGAAGCAGGAACAGTTCTCCACCGGGACAATAATCAGTTATCAGGCAAATGTGCGTTTTGGTCTGCAAATTGATGAATAGTCAAATTGACAAACTTGCTGTATAGTAAAGCTGCCATGGAGGCATCATTGATAACTTGGATTGTAGCTAGCCAGGTTCAGAAAAATAATGTGAAAAAATCAGTGCGAATTCATTTCAAACAATCAAAAGAAATAAATGTAAGACATCCAAAAAGGGATCGGGTAATCATAATAGATCCAAACGCTCCTGCTAGTTTATCTAAACATTAATTATTAATAAGAATCTTTAAGACTGGACTTTCAAACCTGGAAAGAAGCATATAATGCTGGAAGAAAAGGATGGTCCAGCATGTCAAGGATTTCTCTCTCTGTGCAAGCTCTATGCACCTGCCATAAGTGTAAAAGGGGGTCAGGTCAAGTGTCACTATAAATATATTTTCCATTAATAAACACAACCGAAAGTGAATGATATTCATTACCTTGTTGCGATTTAGCATGACACCCTTATCCATAGCCTTCATGGCAAAATATTGGCCAGTTCCACATAGCTCCACCAAATGCACACTGCAAGCCAGTAAACAAGAGGATCATTCATCTGCTAATGGAGCAGAATTGAAATGAAGTTCCTATTATACATATCGGTGTAAAATTTTTCACTAAGATTATACATTGTGATCTCTCTAAATTTTTCTGGGAAATCAGAGGACAATTCATCTAAATATTCCTCTTAGATACAGAAATTCCAGTGCAGAAAATTTTAGACAGACTTTTTTGAACTCTTCGACCATTAGCAAATAGTTTTACCCATTACTCACACACAGTGTTTTCTTTTAACCTCTAGTTCTTATGTGTTTGATTCTCTCTCAAATGTTTGTTATAATTCATTTTACCAGGGGATGATTTAACCCTCAAACCACCAAATCAAACACGCCTAAAAATGTTAGGAAATGAAAAGGAGAAACAGAAAAGCAACCTGCCAGTGTCTCCAGATCCCAAAGGTTTGATTGGCCTAAAATGCTTCAAGCCTATCTGTTCTCCACTTTCTAGGATCTGCAAAACCAATGTTACATCAGCAAAATGTAACTTGCTAGAGATCAAGAAGTTTATAGGAAGAAAATCCAAATAATTAGGACTATATGAGAGCACAGGTGGCATTAGAAGGGTTTCTTGTCATGCTTACCAACTCACAAATAAAGAAAATCTTCAACTAAATACAAAAAAATATAAAAAATATTATCATAGCCTTTCAGAGGTCCAATGAAAACCATGGAAGAATAAACACAGAGGTAAATCATCACAGATTCAAAACGAGCAATGTTGTACATTTAACTCCTGGATCTTCTATTAGTAAATCTAAATAACTTCAGAGGCAAGAAAGCATGGAAAAGTTTAGAATACGATGGTAATACCTTGAGGATGGCTGCCCAAGCAGGGTTATCCTTCCTGTGAGGTTTTGGAAGAACCACTTTTGAGTGATTTAACCATAAATCTTCAGGTTTCTGCAGGTAGTCTAAAGTTCTTGTCACCAATTGAATTTAAAAGCTCTTCCGAAAAGATGAGTAGGATACATTACCAGATTCGCATCTGGAAGTTCTCTCACTGCGTCATCAACATTTTCTGCAGTTGTTTTAACCTAAGGGGAAAATAAAGCAGAATAGATATAAAAAAAAAATATGCTGCTACAAATCATGCAAGAAAATTTCATATGCAAGTTGTTCTTTGGTCATAAAAGAGGCCTATTAGTTTCATTGGAAGACACAGACAATCTTATAGATGTGTAATTATGTTTGATATCAACAGATAATTTAATATCTCAATATATGCTAAACTATTGTAGGACTTGGAAAGAGGCCATACCAACTGTTCTCCCTCCTTTGCCGTGTCTTGTGCTATACAGTTATGAAGAGGTTCCACATGCTGACTTCCATCAAGTTGAACACCAATAAAATACTGTACTTCACCCTGTTAAACCAAGAAGGAAAAGAGAAAAGGGCTAGATTAGAGAACAAATGTCTCCATTTGGCTCTATTGAAATTATAGGTTAATGGAAAATAACAATAACCGAAAACCAAAGCCACATGATCTAAGAAACAAACACACTAACAACAGCAAGCTTTATCCCACTATATGAGGTGTATTGCATAGATTACACCACATCAATATGTTCTGACCAACTCACATGAGAATATATTACAAAAAAAAAAAAAATACCTCCAGATGAATATAAACATAAAATCTATACCTTCTGATCACGCATAGGTTGCAGATGAAACAGGTTCCAGAACTTTTTGCCTAGGTTGAAGTTCAAAGTGTTAGATTGCTACATTTCATTTGCAGGCATGGAGGGAAATTCTAAAACAAAAGTATATAATGAGATTACCCTATTAAGTGTGTGTTTGGGAATTCCGTTGGGAGAAATGAGTTTACAGATTCTGAGATATTTTACGTATTTTGATATGCTTTTACGGATTTCGATATGCTTTTTACAGATTTTGATATGTTTTTTATGACTTTAAGATGTTTTTTTGTCTTGGTTTGCGTACCCTTTGGGAGAAAGGAGTTCCCAAACATGCACTAAAATGGCATCCCTGTGTGATATTAAAAATTCTTACCACTCTTCGTATAATTAATCAGCTGCACCGTAACTTCTCTTTGGCTGTTAATCGCCTCTCTAATTTTTCTCACAGTTGCTGGATCAGTTTCAGGTCCTTGCAAAAACCTGAGATCACCAGATAGCTTAATGCCGATGAGTCAATGACTTTCAAATTATACATGGACACTTCCATTTCCAGTGTTAGTGTCCATGATTTTTAGTACAAAAGCTGTTGTGGTAATATTCATTTCCATGCTAATGGGAGAGTACTTCAACACATACCTGCAATTTCTTCCCAAAATTTCTTCACGACTGTACTCTGTAAGTTCTAGGAAACTATCAGATGCAAAGATCTGGATAACAAATATAAACACTGCCGTGAGACATCTTGATATCAAGTAACAAATCCAATTTACTTTATTATTATGAAGCCACGTGACTTGGTTAGAGCTCAGTCAATTAGTTTATAGCTATGTAAGTGTGATACAACTGTTAAGAAGAATCTTACGATGGGATTATCAGGCAGTCTTGGATCCGTAACGACAAAGTTCTTCTCAATACGTTCAAGTGTTGTTGCAAGATCAAGACCCTTTCGCTTCTCCCTTTGCGCTACTTTGTTGTCATCAAGACTATCAGGCCTCTGATCTTCTTCCTCGCTCTCTGAGCTGCCCTCCACAAATTCATTGCCCTCAGAGCTCTCCTCATTGGGCTGACTTTTCTTAATTAACCTAAAGAACAGAAAGAAAATGAGGTGATATCATATCATGCACAAACTACATATTAAACTATAAAACTGCAGAGCTGAATACAAAAAGATTATATCACCACCCAATGAAGAATAACCATATACCCCATGAAAGAACGACGACGGTTTTTTTGTTTCTTTTCAGGCAGCTCATTGATACGTTGCAATGAATTTCGATGCCCCCCATGTGGCTTTGGCCTTAATGCAGCAACGCTCTCTGATTTTCTCCTCGGCAAACTTTCTACTCTGTGTTCTTCATCACCTCCAGATTTTCTGATCAATGGACGCTTTCCTGATTCACTGAGTGCTCGGGGCCGCTTCACTGCCTTCACTAACTCAGATACTGTGGAGGAAGCCTTCTCTTTTTGACGAGCTGTAATAGAAAGCTGTTAGTATAGTCAAGAATTGGATCAGAATATTCTTACCTTTGCTTGGTTTTAAAAATTAGTTTGAAAGATGCTTAGTGGCAACATGATTTCTTATATTGGGTTAGAGCGAGATTCAGTCAAACAGTATGAAATCTAGGCTCTCCAAGACGTTGGTCAAGTTTCAGCAGTCTTTTGAATCTTTTCGAATTTCAGGAACAAGCAACCATATCAAGCGTTTCTATTGGACCATAAAGTTTTTGCATGATTCTACATCAAAATCCAAGCAGCCAACAGCTTCAATGCTTGATTTTGTTATTGGTGAACTTTTTTATATAAAAAAAGATACTAATATCTATTCTCAATTCACCCATTTTATTGATTACTATTTCTTCTCATCAAACTCCGAAACATGATCTGTTATTAGTATATAGTGATCAGACACGTTGTTTGCTTCTCCATTCATGTTTGGCTGGTTTTCCCTTATGAAGAGTTCAATGAGGTTCCAGGAAACCCATTATTATTTCTTGAGAAAACAGAGTCAATTAGTTTGGCATCATAGTAAAGATTTTGATGACATTAGTAATGAAGCTGAAAAATATCAGGTGTCCAAATATACCATCATATCGAATCAAAGATTCGGGCAATCCATTGGGACGTAGCGTTTTCTCCTTGGACTCCTCCGTATGCTTGCTAACCTCCACTAGCATTCTGTCAGAGTCACCCACAAAAGATAAGGCACAAGTAGTAATCATCCTACAGTATTACTCTTACTATTCACTTAATAATTTCACTCAAATATTCTAATCACCGTTCATTAACAGGCGTTTGGTTCTACTTACGCTCTACTGTTTCGTTAATCAATGTCAAGGTCTGAATCTTAGCAGCAGGAAATGACAAACACGTAACGTTAGACTCCATTGGCTCAAAACTTACTAAGAGCATATATACACAGCCTCGTGCTCAAATCAATAATGAAGACCAAATACAGCAATCGGTTTGGGTTTCTCTTTCTTTCCCTTTAATAAGATAAGGCATCCATAAATTCTATCCAGCCTATTGTCTTCTTGAATGATGGTAAAAGTGACGACGCCACATCGATAATGTGGTTCATTGAACTTACGCTCAAAAATACCTCCTAGAAAGACATCTTTAAATTGTGAACGAAAAGGACTGTTCCTTGTTATGATCGATAAAGTCAATTGTTTTGGGTGAAAAGAAAGCAAGTACTTTAATCCTACACATCTATGGTGAGCCTTCCTCAACCGAAAAGAGAAGCAAATCTTTAATGTGCGCACGGAAAGCCATTTGGATAAGCATGTATCTGCAGGCTAGGCTAATTTCTTACTTGAAAGAAGATGACATTCTGAGCACAAGCATCCAATAAACCAAGGATTCCCTCTGCTTTGAGGTGACACATCATATATTTCGGTTTGTCCGTGTCCTATAAGATATGTAGCTCTCCATTCACAGGCATTTGTCATCTTCATAAGCTCTCCCCCACTTACAGTAAAATATCAAACGCCGTGTGTGTGTGCGCGCCAATAAGAGACTAAACGGGTCAATTTTCAGCCCCAAGTGGCCGAACCCAAAAAAAAAAAAAAGAGGCTCCCCAACAACATAAAATTGAAATTGAAATTAGGAATAATGGAGAAAAACAACTAACCCAATAAATTTGAGGACTTGGCCATCGTCGTCCTTGATGGGGGAGATAGTGAGGAGGTTCCAGAAAGGAGTGCCATCCTTCTTGTAATTCAGTAATCTTCCACAGTAACTCGTCCCTGCTTGCAGCGCCTCCCTTATCTTTGCCACGTCCTCTGGATCCGTATCCGCCCCCTGTAAAAACCGACTGGTCCGGCCCCACCCACCATCTTTCGTTATTACAGTTACAATGACCGTTACATCCCCCGCTAATGAAAAAGGTTAATCGTATCGTTCCAATTTTCAAAAATTACCGCTTCTCAAATTTTACAAATTAGACCAATGCATTTTAACGCAAAACCACCTCATCAAAATAAAGAGAGAATTAAATTATATTACCAGTTCCTCCCGATGACCTCCTTGGAAGTATAGCCCGTCATTTTAAAGAATCCGGCACTCGCATACATGATCGGATAATCGGGTTTGGTTGCATCCGAGACCACGAAAGTTTGTTGGAACACTGACAAAGCATCCTTCAAATCCTCTGAAATTCTCGGAAACCCCCGTATTTCTTTTCCTCCGTCATCCGACGATTCGCCGGAGCTTCTCACCGAGTTGTTTGAGTTCCTTCTGGAAGTACCCGAGATCTTTGCATTTGGTTCGTCTCCTCCCGAGTTTCTCACAGACACTCCTTGCAGCTTCCCCGTCTCCGTGTCAGTCTTCAGCACCAATCCCCACTCAGCGGCTCTCTGCGCTGCCGTGCCTACTTCTCCCGCGAAATTCTCGCATGACGGAGATTTCGGCTTTAGCTCAGGTCGCTCGTTGAGAATGGCGGAAAGACCCTGCGGCGGTGAACCATTGGAGTCCTTGAGGGCCATCCATGACGTGCTGGTGATTTCATCCTTGGTGGTGGCGGTGGTTGGTGACTCGATCAAAGTTTTCCACTTTGGCTGAGTTCGGAACGGCGAATCCGATGGACTGTCCGCTGAGTAGGAGGAAGGGTTGAACACCTCGAGCGAACCACGAGGGTCTCTCGGAAACGATGACCTTATTGATGACTGCTTCGTTGGTTTTTCTGATTGCTCCATCTCTCCCCTGTTACAATGCATGAACGTAATCAGAATGTGAATATTATCAACAGAATTTCAGTCAAGACCCCGCATCTCACCCTGTGTTGAATCTCAGCGATTATATCAAGTTATTCACCATGGGAGATAATGATGGAGTCCGAAATTCAACTCGGTTCCTCACACGCGTAGTTGTTAAAGTTCAAGACAGTAGCATTTATATGAGAATATAGCGGGGTAGGGCGAGTTATTGGAGAGTGATGGGAAGCACACCACATATCAGTCAAAGTAGATTTTGTGCACGGTAAGTGAAATAAGAGGGAGACATGATTTATCAATACATTAAAACTGAGACGAAGACATTGCGTGGGTGCTTTGCTAATTATGGCAATAGAGAGGTAACAGGTAACAGGCAACAGCAGAACGGTGTGTGCGGGATATTACAGAGTCTCTGATAATTGAATGAAGCTCTGCATAATGCAGAGTATCGTTAATGCCTCGAAATCAATTGATAAATGTTGACGACTCGGTTCAAGTCTATTGGAATGGTTATTGTCACTAAGCAAGTAAGCTTGAAGGTGTGAAGCAGGACAGGTGTCATTAACGGCATCTTTGGAAGTAGCATATGTAAAAGGTTGCATTACAACTGAGCTCGGCTCAGGATAAGGACGGTTCAGCAAGCACGGGAGCAGATCAAAACTGAAAATGAAAATGAAAGATATAACTAAAATTGCAAGTACCAGGAGGTAAGTGTTGACAGTGCTAGCGATGAGATTGAAGGGCTTCTTTTTTGCTGTAGAGGAAGCGCACATAGGAAGAAGGATATATAGGAAAAGAGAAAGGGAGATGATAGTGTAGGAATGAGTTCTAGAGGGGGACAGTCATCGTGGAAAAAGGTTTGGCCTTGTAAATGTCACATGATTCTATACAGGGTTTATGTCGCTGTTTCAAATCATTTAGAAACTTCATAGGAAAAAATATTCTTGGGAGGAATGGTTTCAATTTTTTCACGCTGGGAACGCAGAGGAAGGTTTGTTCTTGAGAAGCTTACCTTCAATAATAATGATTTGAGTTCGCGGTAAGTGACAGGCTGGAAGTGGGTTGGCAGGAGATAAAAACAAGAGAGAGCAACGAGGAGGGAGGGATGTGTACCTCGTCTCTGCCACGTTTGATATTTTCAGAATCTGCCGAACTGTTGTTCTTAGGACAATACTGTTTTCGTCTCTGTGTCGGGCAAGCGCAAGTATAAATGATAGGGTTACGATAACCACAATGCCACAAAACCAGTAATATCTAACTATTTCCCCGACCGTGTAAATATGATCACCCTTCCGATTTTTACCAGTTGATTATCAGTATTTTCAGAATTAAAAGGTGGTGAGATGTGCAGGGAGGGGGGGGAGATGGGACACGTGGCAGAAAACAGACATAACAGGGTGGCATTTGAAGGAAAACAGACATAATAGGAAAGCAGGATCACAGGCAGAGAGGGGTTAGGAATGGGAAGCCGGGGACAGCAAGGGTTGTGGTTGATGGGGACGACACACAACCACAAAAAAAAAATGAGGAGAGAATCGTGGAATTAAAATGGTTAGTGGAAAATGGAATGTATGGAGGAAGGATTTTTCGCCTACTTAATGTGCTTGAAGTGATATGTGGTGCCATTTTTTTATTTTATTGGCCTCCAATATGTGGTGCTGTTCAGGTAAAGCTACTTTGATATATATGTTCAACCCCATGATGTGCACTCCCAGGGTACCTCAGAATAGAAAGCTACAAGTTTTTCGCTCTTCTACGATCATTTCTTCTGAAGAATTCATCCCTTCTTTTAATTGTCTGTTGGAATAGTACTATTGGAGGATTAAAAGAAGGATAACCCTGGAACTAGGCTGAAAACGATATATATGAGTATCAATATATTCACCTCGTATTAGGATTTATTTGTGAAGTAGGATTTGATTAATTAAACAGCCTTCCTCTCCCTCTCCCTCTCTATCTCTCACCCGTGTGTGGTATGGGTCCATATATGAAGATTCCATGTGTTCTTGTTCTCATTATTTCCTATCTCCTCCGTCATCTCTTAACACCTATTTGCTTTTATGACATGAAGAGTGATAATGGATGTAAGTCAACAGAACATTTTCATCGTGGTTAGCGAAACAAAAACCTCATACGTCTCCCCACTTAACTTGCATGAGTGTGATGCCATATCAGCTGGCGACCTTAAAAATACTTGAGTTCATGCATGGGGGCAAATAAGGTGAACATTCAACGATCACTAAGAATATAAAGGAGATAGCAGCGTTTAAATAGTTTTATTTTATGATGCAAATGACGGCTTTTAATCTTGAGGCAGTCTGACTCAGATTCCTCAAATCTACTGTCCACCCAAAAAAATAAACAAGGAGAAGAAAGGAAAGAGATGGTAGAGGTCCCAACGTCCCATAACCCATGTGAACGACCTTCCGGTTTCCAAATATCATCATCTTATCTGTTTCCTCTCGTGCGACCGTCACATCATCTCATATCCTTTTATTCAAGATGCTGATATAATAATATGCGGCTTCTTATATGAATTCCTATTTCACGCAATATACAGTCTACACAGATAGTGATGGAGTTTCTTGATAATCTTGGATTCTGAATGGTTCAAAGTGAAGAGTAAAAGATCATGGGACGGTGGGTAGGACGAGATTGACACTTGAAGAAAGCGAATCTGTACGTCCTTTGCCATGAACCAGTATCACCGTCCGCTTTTACTTGCTGCTTCGAATTTCAGATTGGGGGGCACATTTGAATGTCATTACTTAGGTTACAGTGATGACGAGGGACCCCTGGACCCAAACTTATATACTTGCAACGACATGGACAAATACAATTGGGCAGAGGGAATGTGATACCCCCCCTAATTTCCCTTACATTATTTTCACGACAGAGGCAAACATTTAAAGCACGGAGCGACCGAGTTTCCTAGATTTTGATTTGAAATGGTAAGGTTCAAATGGATTGATTGAGCACTGAAATCTCAAATCCCTATGCATATTGTTGAGAAAACAAAACCAATTTTCAATCAGTAGAACCCAAAGAGATACCACTCTTTTCTAAGCATCGGGATTTCATGTTTAGTGCATTTCATTACCCAAAAAAAAAAATCATCAACTTGGGCTTCGCTTCCTGCCACAACAACCTCACCTAGAAGCACAAAATAGGAACTCTTCTCTCTCCTCCTGCATGATCCATGTATTCTGAGCTTCAACGTCCTTCCACCACGTACCACCACCTGAGAGACCGTGGCAGAGGATACCTAAGCTCGGAACCAAATGTACTCTGCTTGCCAGCAGGAGATGATCGAGATAGGGTCAAGAAGCATTATCTCTTGGTTCATTCCGGCGCTGATCATGTTATCCATCCTCTACTCCTCCAACCTTGTCCCATTCCAGAATGAGCATCCAGATTGTTTCCCCCATTCAGATGCCTCCCCCACAAAATACCTTCGCCTCACCAAGACATCCTCAGCCACCATTCGCCACCAAGAGAAAGAGCTGCCACGACAAGAACGAAAGAAAATAATCCTAAACTTAGATCCCCCCCCCCGGGGTTATCTAAAAGCCAGGACACCAACCTTAAACACATCGTATTTGGGATTGCAGCTTCATCCAAACTGTAGGACCCCAGAAAAGAATACATAAAGATATGGTGGTAGTCTGGTTGGATGGAAGAGCAGTAACAGAGCCATTCAAGCTTGGGATGAAGGATGTGAGGTGGTTATTGATTGGAGACGATGACATGGTGTTTGTGTTAAATAATGTAATCAGATTTCTTTCCAAGTATGACCACAGGGACTTCTATTATATTGGGAGCTCATCAGATAGCCATTTTCAGAATATATATATACTTCTCTTATTCCATGGCATATGGTGGGGACGGATTCCCCATAAGCTACCCATTGGCCAAGGAGTTGGCAAAGATACAGGACCGTTGCATTCAGCGATACCCTGGTTTATATGGCAGCGTTGACCGAATTCAAGCTTGCGTGGCTGAGATAGGAGTGCTACTAACCAAGGAACTTGGGTTTCATTAGGGAACACTATTAATAAATATTACTGGATTTTTAAATTATCTGTGGTTGTGCTTCTAACTTTTGCATATCGTGGTTGTGCAGCATGATGTGCACGGAAACCTATTAGGCCTCTTGGTAGCACATCCAGTAACCCCACTAGTGACATTGCACCATCTTGATGTTGTGGAACCGATATTCCCACTAATGAACAGAGTACAAGGACTCAGTCACCTAATGCAATCCATCAAGATGGACTCAGCTAGCATAATGCAACAGTCAATCTGCTATGACAGAAGCAGAAACTGGTCCATCTCTGTATCTTGGGGCTACGTGGTTCAAGTCCTCAAGAGAGTATTGTCCCCAAGGGAATTAGAGATGCCCTCCAGAACCTTTCTACACTAGTTCGAAAAAGCGGATTACAGAGGATATTCCTTTAACACAAGGCCTGTTTCCAACTACCCTTGTCGAAAACCCTTCGTTTTCTACCTAAACAAGTCTCGGTACGACCCAGTCAGTAAACTTACACTTGTGAGGAGTCTAGATCTCCTTTTTGCCAGGGGGAAATAGGAAGCCCGGGAAAATCAACTCCATTCTTGTTTTAAAAAAACCAGATCCTTTTCTCCGGCAAAAGGTGCGGATCCTGAGTTATCCAAATGATATGGAATGTTTTACTTTTGTGTTTTATGTTTAATATTTAATAACCTTCATTTGAAGTCGCCAAGGAGGGGCTGTTGTAGAGTTCTGCCATCACATAGAAGATCGACCATGTACATATGGGTGGGCAATTGTCGATATAGTGAGTTTGCTGAATTGTAGCATCGAAAGGGACATATTGTTTATTATTCAAGGCGCATAGATATAGAAAGCTTCGAGTCATATTCCTAAATTTTAAGGCTACGATTGCTTCAGAAAGTCCACAGAACACAAAAAGCTACAATTTTGCCATCTTTTGCATAATGTTTTTCCATTTCCGCCATGTAAATTTAAAAAAGCGTATCGGTCCTGCTAGTTTATTTTAGCATGTATTCTGGTACTTAACAAGTTCACCAACCACAAAATGATTCTTCCAAAGAAACATAGATTAAGCTAAATTTGCTGTCTTGTCTAATAAAGCCTATCAAACCTATCGGAGATGAATTGACTAAAAATTCGGTAAAACTTCAAACTCTGACCCTAATGATGTTTCAATTAGGAATTTTCAGTGTTGTTTGACGACAGATTTTGAGGATGTGACGAGGTTGGTGTTGCAGACACCGCTAATTGATTAAGCGTGCAACAGTACACGTGATCTCTGTTTAGTGAAGGGCGGTTTATTGATTAGCACGGGTCTCTGTTTCTCATCCTAGGTACTGTCATTTGTAGACATCCACTGAACCTCCACGTTAAAGACGGCCATTGGTGCAACTTGTAACGAAGTCTAGATCACGATTGAAGCACGAGTTAGTTAAAGATGGCAGATGGAAGAAGTCATTAATTATGACTGGGGCTAAATTCTAATCATGAATGGGCAAAAGAGAGAGAAAAATCCTACGAAAAGGCGTCTTAGATACAAGGAAGCCAGCTCGCATGTACACCCAGAGGAAATATCAGAAAATTTTCTTTTTTTTAATTGATATATATAAAGAATATGACAAAAGATTGAAGAAGCGCCTTGTTATCTTGTATGAAGCAAAAATTGATAACAAGGCACATGACATATGAACAAGCACAAATATTCTTAGTCTGTAGATTTGTCTGAGGAAGAACCATTACGAGCAAGATGTCTTTGATCATTGTCCCTTCTCTTGGAGTTTTGTACTTGATGAATCTGGGGATCATATCTCTGGGAGGCAAGGTAGTTTAAAGCGGTGACCACGTCGGTTATCACAGGTCGCATATTAGGCTGCTCTTGAACACACATGGCAGCAATAGCTAGAGCTTGGTACAAACCTCTCACAGGATATTGCCCATCAAGCAATGGGTCTACCATTTGGGAGAATTTTCTCCTGTCTTTGAACAACGGCCTTGCCTGCAAATATAGTATGAAACCCAAGTATATTATTTTTTTGTCAAGACACATAAAAACAAGCTAATTCTAAATGTGTATAAAGAAAATTCGCATTGGATGAATAATAGGATTTATAAAAAATTGAAAAAAAAAAAGTGCTTGTTATGCACACTCCAAGATATGCACCAGAAACCAGGGCTGCTAGCATCCAGGCAATAACTACATCAAGTCAAGGCAAAATTGACCAAGTAAAACGTTCAACCAGAACATGTGGTACATTAAATTGCAAGCAAATGAAAAAACCTACACAGGAATAGGATTCTCAGTAATTTTGCAAGGTTAGTTTCTTCTCTCTTTTTGAGGCCCGCAGCGGGGAGGAGAGGGTTAATAAGAAGCACCAACTTCCTTATGGAAAGGATCGAAGTTTTGAAATGGAAAATTAATGATCAGATAATCCAATCAGCAACTTTCAGAAAATTGCCTACCTCAGGCGTTTCACATCAGACCAGGCAAAAAAAAAAAATCAAAGATACATCTAATAAACAATTAAATAGGCCATCATTCTCTGTAAGTGTTGAGAAGTGCAAGCACATATGAAGCCTCCACTTTTGATTCTTTCAAGTTTTAACTGAATGCCAACAATAATCCTTATCCTTTGTATCATTTTTAGTAAAATGAAACTAGAGTCACAGATTTATAGGCATTTGCACTTGCAGTTCTATTTTTTAGCCACAACAAGATAAAAATGGAAATATCTACAAAAGTAAATCAACTAACATGGACTTCAGCAGTTACTCCAAACAAGCAAGCACTGACATACCCATGCAACCAGATTTTGTTCTTTGCCAGGTCTAGTATTATCAATGGCTTTCCTGCCTGTGATGAGCTCCAGAAGAACAACTCCAAAGCTGTAGATGTCTGATTTGAACGTCAACTGACCCGTCATTGCATAATCTGGTGCACAGTAACCATATGTGCCCATAACCCTTGTTGAAACATGTGTCTTATCACCACTTGGGCCTACTTTGGCCAAGCCAAAATCAGATAACTTGGGATGATATCCCTCGCCTAATAAAATGTTTGAGCATTTCAAATCACGGTATATGACAGGGGGCTTCATTTTCTCATGTAAATACTCCAAGCCCTTTGCAGCTCCAGCTGCTATTTTCATTCTCGTATTCCAATCAAGTGGTTTTCTACCAGGTGGAAGATCTGAGGTGGAATGGAGGATATCAAGATAGGCAATGCAATGGTGGTTTGAAAGAAAAAATACGAGGATATAGGATCATAGTACATACCATGCAAGTGGTTCTCCAAAGATCCTAATGGCATGTACTCATATACCAATAGTCTCTGGTCTCCATCAGCACAAAACCCAATTAATTTCACAAGATTAGGGTGGTCTGCTAGACTAAGTGTCAAAACTTCGACAACAAATTCCCTAATTCCTTGAATTCCATTAGGGTCAAGCTGCTTTATAGCCACTACCTGCATTAACATTAACAAATCTTAATCTCATTGCAACTCGACAGAAACCATAGATATGCACAGTAACATGGTGCACGAGAGCATAAAACACAATACATTAGAGAACGCTAGACCAGATTACTATTTCAGTAATAAGCTTTGTTCATTTCCAAAACCAACCTGGCCTATTCTCTCCAAATGCCCCTTGTAAACCTTGCCAAACCCTCCTTCTCCCAAAAAGCAATCTGACCTAAAATTTCCCGTTGCTGCTGCAAGTTCATCAAAAGAAAACGTTTGCGCCGCGCTACCAGTTGTGGCTGCATTGTGCGTTAAATTCAATCTCTTCACGTCCAGAGAAAGTTGATCGTCCTTAGATTGAGCTTCCTTCGTCCTATTCACATTCGAATCAACTTTCACAGTATCTGTGACAAATGCCAAATACGCCCAAGATAAAGGGAGCAGATAAGACATTAGGCAGCGAAGTTAATGCATCTTATGAATAAAGAAATTACTTATATTTGAGATGACTGGAGAACCCACAATCATCAAAATTTAAAAGTAAACAAAGCGTAAAATGACAAGCCCGATTTTAGATTACGCATCAAGCATTTTCAACAACGCAAGCAACCAAAAGAAAGAAGAATGAAGCATGGCCTACATGAATTCTTCGAAATAGACGATCGAGGTTCAAAATTTATCCGATGAATTCTGAGGAAGACTAGGAATATCAGAGGCGAACGTTACCACCGACCACCACTATTAATCTTGACATTGAACGCAAATAACATGAAGACCAAGTTCACAATTTTCTTTCCGTTTCCATAAGAAACGTTCTTTTTTCCAGGGAAAAACCTCACCAAAATAAAACAAAGGACGAGCATTTGATTTGCATACCCAAAACATATTTGAAACGCGACGAGCCGGAGAGAATGAACATTGATCAGTTCGGGGCATACGCATGTCTAGAATCTTAAGAAAAGGAAAAAAGAGAGTAGAACTCAGAAAACTAGAAAAAAAGGAAGAAAATCCCAGTGATCACAGAGAATGGGTAATCTGTTTGTTCGTTGGCTCAGCTAAATGCGTCACATATGAACATTCAAGTAAATAAAATTAAGATCATATAAAAGATCAAGCAGCACCTGTGAGATTATTCGGCTTTGCGCTCTGGCTATCGTTGCTGGCCTGCGATTTTCTGCTGGATTTCTTTCCAAAACAAAAGCAACCCATAATCCCTCTTAGCCTTGGTAAAGCAAGAAAACGGCGCCTAGAACGGAGGCCAAAGCATGAAAACACAGGCGAGCGAGTGTCGAAGACTTGGAAGGAAAGAGAATGTAGAGAGAGGAGGAGAGAGCCACTTGTGCAGTTTTTGGGCGATGTTCTTGGTGCTTTATGTTTTCAGGGTTTACATGAGATGAGCATGAATTGTAATTAAAAAAAATTATACTTACTAATCAAGAGATGCCACGAAAAAGGAGATTGGAGTTTTGTGTCATTTCCAAGATACGAGGGGTATAATCAGCTACAGAGTCAGAGTTGGTTGAATGCGTCAAGCCCATTTTAGTTTAACATCATCGGCTCAAGGACTCTTTCGGCATTACGCTGAACTGCCTGCCTTCTACTCGTTTTTATCAGACATTGCTACGCTGACGTGGCGCGTGGTAGCTGCAGTTCAACGATTTGGTTGCGAGCCGGTGTGCATCACAACTGCAATAAATCTTTGTCTTTCGTAGAAGGTATAATCCGCCGGTGGCGTACAGATCACACGAACGCGCTCTTTTGAACCGTCCGATCTGCTTCCTAATAGTAAAAGGTCAAATAAAGGTCAACGTCTCGAACAATTTACTAGGGCCCACGCGATGGCACCGCAGGTAGGGGCCACCTTGCCTACGCGTATCGAACTTCCACATCGGCCCGGCCCCCACGAACGATCAGAGATCTACGCGTTTCCACCTCAACGGCGCCGTCGTTGCGGAGAACGTTAGGCAATTTCAGATGGGTTCGGCCATACCGGATCATGGCTTCTGTTTATAACATACGGAATACTGGTATGTTGTTTTATTGCCTTCTGTTGAACGCGTTTGTCATAAATAGGGGGGAGGGTATTTTTTCTCCATCGTTGTTGAATTCATAAATTTTCTTTTTCTCGATTAATGATTCATAAATGTTCATCCTAAGAAAAAAAAAATGAGATTAGGTGGAACTGTGGAAGAAAGAAAATCAAATATAGAGATTTGTTTTGAAAAAAATTATATTGACATGTTAAACTTGTAGAAATTTAAATACTTTGAAACCCTTTTCCTGTGTAATTTTCTTACAATTATTCATGGGTAATTTTACTAAATAAATAATCATAAATAGTTCTTCTTTGAATATACCATTTCATAGATTTATTTACATTCTATTTTTATCAGAGTTACCTTTAAAGTTATGATGAGAGTATATTTGTCTACATCTTATTATTGCATATCCATCTATTATGATTGACGTAAATGTTTTCGGATCATTAATAATATAGAGTGACTTTATTTTTTTAGATGTAAAAAAATGAATATGTTATTTAAAAGTAGTTATTTATATTTTTCATTCGACTATATATCAACTTAAAAATTAAGCAAATTAATTAAAAAATAAAAAATGGTTTAAAGTAACGTATTTAACTTCCTTAATCTTTAACCCATCTGAATACTCTATGAAGCACGGGAGGTAATACAATACTACTATTATATTACTATAAAAAAACGTGTGGTTATTGTTGCTGGTGTGGACATTAAATTAACGAGATGTAAGGCAAAGTCTGATGTGCCATAAATAATTGTAACTGTAATGAAAATAACAGCAACAATGTATGCACATTTTAGTGCATCGGAGAATTAATATAATATATCACCAACTGGGAATGACACAGTTACACCGCATCTATCGTATTTTAATTAATTTGACGTATTATATTTTGACCATACAAGCCTATAAGTAAATGACGATGAATTATTTTTATCAGATGCATCAAATATGATATATTTTATTCTATTTTTGCCACGATCCTTAATGTGATCTTCGTACCTGCCAATTTTTTCAACACAACATGTGTAATGCAACTGCAAGCATGGCCGTATAGAATGATGGTGAGCGGCAATATGAGGTGGGACACAGAAAATGTCTTTGACTCTGGCGCCTCTTTTTTTTTAATTTCTTCAGCCACCACAACTAATATTATTATTATCTCATGACATTTGAAACTGCAACAGTTGCTTCAGATGAAGAACTAATAATTAATTTTTAAAGGAAAATCTGCTGTAATAAATTAAATGACCCTCCTTCATTCGCTATCACAAACAGGCACAAAAACAGACAAGAGAGATCGGAGCTGTAAAAATCTGTCAATTTGGATTCCTCCTCCAGAACATAGTTAAAGGGATATGGCAGACTCTGGAAGAGCTCCACACCACAGAGAACAAGGTTCTCACTTCTCAAAAGTTATATTTCTTCTGAGCACTGATCAAAATAATTATATTAAAGACAGACGGTGGCACAGACCCAACATCAGCACAGGTCAACTACATATCTTCAAAGGTTGTAGATAGAGATAGGAAAGCGGGCCAGCCCGCACGGGTTGCGGGCTGAGGCGGGTTGGCCCGTCTCAGCCCGCCACAACAACGGGCTGCATTTCTGCAGCCCGAGCCCGCACTGGCGGGTTGGCGGGCTGGCCCGCCAACCTGCCAGCTTTTTTTTATTTTATTTTTTTTATAAAAAATAATTTTTTAATATTTTTTACTCAAATTTTTCTATAAGATTGCATATTTTCATGATCTTTTTTCCAATCTCATCAATAAGTGTTCAATAATTTCCTAAAAATAGAGTTTAATATTACCTTTTCCTTTGTAAAAAAATATTGGGATGGCGGGTTGGCGGGCTGGCCCGTCAACCCGCGGGTTCAACCCGCCTAACCCGCGGGTTGAACTGGGCGGGCTGGCTTTCGCCAGCCCGAACCCGCCGTGTTTAGACGGGTTGGGAGCGTTTTCCCATCCCTAGTTGTAGAAACATTCCACAGTCCATATAAATGCATGTGCGTGCCTACTGGGGCTCATTATGAATACTGTAGAACAGGGATCTGGGTTTGTACGAAGTTTGAGACAGTTTTAGATGGCGGGGGAGCGTCATTTTGCATGCAGTCCAATCAAAGAATGTGAGGACGAAGGCAAATAGCAGAATAACAAAGCCAAAGGGGAAGAAAAAAAGGTAATGGCAAAGAAAGATCAGGTCTCATCGATCTAGAGAATTCCAGTATTTAAAGAACATTACGCATGGAAGGAGTGATGAGAAAGTAAAGGACGATGGGGTGACCATTAATAAAAGACAAGGAAGTGATCGAAGGCAGGGAAATGGATTAATTAGGTGGAACAATGTGATTGGATTAATAATAATAAATTGTGAGAGTACTAAGGAGGTGCTGTATGTGAAAGAGACGTGATGATCTGAAAACTGAAATGGCCGTAGTTGCTGATTGAGCTGAATCATCTTTCAAATGTTTCAATTCAACATACGCGATCTCTCCTGCAAGGCATCTTAGATTACCATATCCGTACACGTGTCCACCAATCATTCCTTCGATTTTGGATTTATCGCCCGCCTCCGCCCCCACTATCTCTGTCTCGCCATGCGTCTCCTCTCAGCAGGCTCTCTTTCAAGAATTTTTAATTTGCATTTAATACATAATATGTACACATCACAGGGTATATGATATGCGCATATATATATGCATGCATGTCCTTGTCGAATAAAAGTAATAATATTCGTTCTGCAAGTGTGTGTGCGTATGTTCTGTGCA
>JANTPZ010091132.1:0-28603 GCA_025593235.1 Vachellia pachyceras | reverse complement strand
ATGTTGCCATTCTGGATTTTTTGAGTTTAGATCCAGCACAAAGGTGTCATTCATAGGCTGCATGTTAACCCCTTCACCACCAAATAAGACAACCCTATTACCAACTGCACAGGCACTAAAATTACAACGTGAGGGTTCAACAGCACCTCCAACAGTTAGCTTCCTCCATGCTGCTGCTTCAAGAGTAGTCAACTCCCTCGCCAGTCGAACCCATCCAAGTCTCCTTGCACCAGGCACAGTCTCTAAAACACGTGTAGTTTCACTACCCCATGCATTTTGACAGACCATTCTCCAAAGATTTTCATTTTTTGTCACTTCATAAAATCGCCTGCAGACAGAGCCAACAGAAGCAATATCTCTTGGAGTTAGGCGGGCAAGTATCTTGAGAGATAGTACCTCATCACTCAATTGCAGAATCCCACAAACTCCACGAGATACATTACGGTCCCCAACTGAAAGAGGACTCAATGATGAAAGAACAGTATGAAATTGATCAGTTGACTTAACAGAATCCTTCAGTGCAGAACCCAGAACAGGGCCAAGATCAATGTTTGCCTCTGTGAAGAACTGGATTCCAATGACATGTGTTATAGTCTCATCATCCCCATATATAGGTGTCAGCCGCAATCTGTTCATTAGTGGAGATCCATCTTTCCTAAAGTTCAATAACTCTCCTTGGAACTCAATCCCTTCATCGAGACATCTCCTAATTTCTGAAACTACAGCAGAGTCCACCAATGGATGCCTTCTTTTAGCAAATGGACCACGACACTGCAGGAATCGGCTGCAAAACATTTGGAAATATTAAAACAAAGCCACATTAATTAGGAGCACTTTGTTAGAGACTCAAGTGAGCAAATGATGCCAAGGAGGCAATGCGC
Organism: Vachellia pachyceras; assembly: GCA_025593235.1. Taxonomy (NCBI): domain Eukaryota; kingdom Viridiplantae; phylum Streptophyta; class Magnoliopsida; order Fabales; family Fabaceae; genus Vachellia; species Vachellia pachyceras. Next base: position 27,722 of record JANTPZ010091132.1, on the reverse strand, counting down.
ATTTGCTTAATTTATGATATAAAATCCCCACCCATTCTTTTCTTTCCTTTATTTCCCTTGAGGTACTATTCATTTTAGAATACCCTTTTTACTTCACAAAGAACATCAGGACTCGAAAACTTAGATACAGAGAAAATTAGGTAAGTCTATGAACATGAACTGTCAATTCATTAAGACATATAAGCCCTCATGAGCTACCAACCAGAAAAATGTATTATTTTGGAAATCCTTACCCATCACTGTAGATCAATGAAATCAAGCATGAGAATTCTCACAATTACTATAAAGAGATTGTATCCATCTCTTTTAACTTCCAAACACAAGGTTTGCTCTTTAATCATGAAGCACATGACAAGCAAACTATAAACAGATATCAAACCTAAATACCCCACCATTATAGATATACAACAACTAGTACTACAGAAAGTATTTTTTCATTAAATACATGAATTATATAAAACTAGCTTGCTTTATCAACAACCAACTCTTCCAATATATCATATACCAATAGATCTCATTTGATAGCTTCCTTAAATGTTCTTCTTGGTCTCGCCATCCTCATAGATATACAATTACAAACACACTATTTTTCTGAGTACTTCAAGCATTAGCTATAGAAACAACCAGACATGCAGGCCATAATTTTTACCAAGTGTACGCAGATTACTAATTGGTATTTACGAGGATACTGGCATTGCATTCAACTGAAGACTCAATCTACTCACAAAAATCTTTATGCATAACACTTGGCACAGCGCAACTCAGATGCACCCATTTTTATTTTTTCAATAATAATAATAATGTTAAGGTCCCCCACAGTGCATTTCCTAACATGAGGAAACTCCCACTGCATGATAGGATTATAACTTACATGCGTCCAAATCTCCTGGATAAGGCAGTAAGCATAAGAAAACAGTATGTCAGAAAATATTAAAGTGATGTGTTTAACTTTTGTGATCAATTTATCATTTCGCTTCGAAAGTTGGCTCTTCCTTGTGAGATGAAAGGAAAGCATACATGCAATGCTCACACCATATCTCTTTTTCTTTCTCAGAATTCTAGAATGAACCCTATTCAGAAGCTTGCACCAACCTGCTTTCAAATACAGCTGAAGTATTTATGTGAAGTCTATTTCTGCAAAAACATTCATACCACACAGCCCTCAAAATGACCCAAATTTATCATCTTTTGATTCGTAAATTATCCCAATATTAATATCAAATGACCAATTTCTCTCATTTTCAATTATTTAACCGTCATTCCAAGTAAAGAAGTCAAATCTTTTCACTCAAAAAAAAAAAATAAGTCAAATCTTTTAGCCCGCACAATGATATCACATTTTCACATTGGACCTCCAATTTACATATTATGGGCTTCCACAAACCCAACACGAAAGATGAGCGTCTTAATATCCACCATTCATGGTATGTGGAACTTGAAATTGATACGTCCAGTTCTAATCACTTAGGTACCTCCCCATCTGAAATTTCACAGTGCTAAAGACCAGTAGGAAGAGAGTCATAACATAGTTAAACAGCTCTTGCAGCAAGGATCATCAAGTAAAATGCCTTTCCCACCATGGTCATGAAGCTTGAGCAAATGCAGATTTGACATATGATTAACATCCTTAACCAATCAACTTATAATAAAAACATAATTACAAACTTCAAAAGTATATAAGAACCCACACATCATTGAAACTGTATGGAACAGATTATATAGGTGTTTGCATGCTTAACGAAAGATTATTTACCACAAGGATGATCTACATTGATGCACTACTAATTCGGAACTCAACATAAAAAATAAAGCTATGAAGATTCAATAACAAGCTTCCAATGTGTACAGACCTATTTAGAAACTTAACATACCTTTAAGGATCAACACATTAATAAACCCTAGATAAATACATACAAGAAAGGCAAGAAAAAATGCATCACAACACAAATGATAAAAGAACTCATTCACAAATGGTAATGAAGTTTGAAAGAGAAGCAGGACAATAGTTAATAGAATATCTAATAATAAAAGAACTCATTCATATTCATAATCAATAATAATATTTATAAGAATATAGCATCAACTGTGACACAGCCCAACTTTGAATCCTATGCATGCTAGATCAGTAGGGACAATTGTGGTGATCATTTCATGTGACAATTAAGCAACATAAGCTGAAGAGATGGGAGGCAAATTCACTGATCATAAGCAATTCCCAGACAATATTCTCCACAACTGCCTGGAAACATCACAGTGCAGAAAGATGATTGGCAGTTTGGAACATTCCTAGTACATGAAATAAAAGCCTGGAGACAGGGAAGTATACATATGTGGTCAACAACCCACCGCAGTTCAATAATACTAATTCTATTTACTGACGTCATTCAGATAAAAAATTAACCATAGATGACATAAAAAATCTCTTTGGGAATTATGAATACAAGGATTATAAGGTTCATTTGCAAAACTAATTTGCCAGTGCAAATCCAGAACAACGGGAAAATTATAAAAGTTATTTGAGTCCAGAAGCAAACAAACCACAAATTTCTATATCATTGGGGTTCCTTATGTAAAATTACAATAGTTGAGGGCTACAAGGTCAGGATAAATGGGCCTTGGACTTTGCGGCAGAATACTAGGGAAAGGAAAGCATTGAACAAGGTAGAAAATCAATACAAGCAGAGGAAAAGAACCAGAAGAGAGGACTCCTCAATCCACAAGTCACCAGATAGCAAGGTGTTAGAATCATCACCCACACTTGCTGACAACAAAGATTGAACGGAATACCATACACATGAATTCCTCGAGACTTGCTTTAGTGGCACTATTTTCAATCCTAACTACTATGATACCCTATCTCCTAATCAATATGTCCCACAGGGGATGTTATTCCAAATTAAAATCACACAACCATTTAACCAGAAGGGAATTTCCTTACACAGAAGATTACTAACCCAACGCCCCAAATGCTTTATCTTACAAAACACTTCCAAACTCATCAATTATCCCCTTTATGAACACATAGAGTCGACCACTAGCAGCTTCTCGTTAAAGCAAAAAATAAATGGGATTAATTTACAGACAAGCCTAACAAGGGCAACAAGCCCCACCCCTAAAAGGAAAAGAGAACTCCTTCCTGCTATCATACTCGTTAAAATGTTTGGTTCAACATTTTCCCAGGAGAGCAGTGATTCAAGGAACACCACCCCAACGTAGAAACCTGTGGCTATAAAGGGGAAATAATATAACCGTCAACGTCCTCCCGTGCTTAATAAAATGGTCTAGGGTTTTGAGCCAGAATCCTGTAATAGGCCAGGCCTAAACCATGTACCTGATCTAACCAAGACCAACTCACAAATATAGTGTGAAATTCCATATTCATACATGATACATAAGACAGGTAACAATTCAAATCCAAGAATAGGCACCAAAGTCAATCAACCCCAGCGAAATGTGTCTCCAGAACTCATTTCCTACGAACAACAGCCAAGGCAAAAGGAAAAGCAATAGAATAAAATTAGTAGGAGCTTAAAAACTGACCAGTTGCGACCAAGCACTTCCTCTGCCCGATACCCAGTGATCATCTCGAACACAGTATTGACATAAATAATAGGGTGGTCAGGCTCAAGCGCATCAGTGACGACGAACCCACAGGGAGTCGTTTGGAGCAAGTTTTCCACCGGGAAGGGAAGTGGGCCACCATCGTTGAATGCGAAGGTCTCCTCCTCGTCGCCGCTTAGATCCGAATTGCTGTCCCACTCCATGTGACTCAAAGAAGAAGGGGGAAACAAGTTCAACCCATGAATGAAAACAAGATGAAGCGAAGCAGAGCAAAGACGCAGAGAGAAGGGGGTTCGGGAGAGGGTTCAGAGGTATAAAACGAGTGGTAAGCAAAGTTTGGAAATCTAGCTGAGAATGAGATTTTTGGTAGAGAACGGAGGGGCTATTTGTTATTTACATGCGTGCAGTCGCACACCCAACACGGACCGCCTTTCGTTTCCTGTAAAAGTCTGGAGATCGGACGATCGGTTTCCCTTCGCAATGAGCTGGATTGATTTAAGGGGATAAGTTGGTCCCCACAGAAACGTAATTAGGAGATATTTAAATTAAAAAAAGGTTGATTTACAATTTGTCTCAAACCATAAACATAATATTTCACAAATTCCAAAAACTTATTAAAAACAGCATATTCTATTTATCAGTGGCAAGTCCTTAAAAGGTACTGAAAAGTCAACAAAAACTTATTAGATATTATATCCTTAATTGAACTTAATTGTGATTCTCCTTTTAAAAAACTATATATGAATTACATATGCACACATACACATATGGCATCATTTATATTACATTTGCTCTTTAATTCAAAAATCATTTAGCTTAGAAAGATAAGTAAAATTACATAAATTACTTAATTATGATTATATTATATTAGCTCTTTAAAATATTTATATACACCGCTAGATTATATATTAATTTATAAATCAATTTTAAGGCTTGTGTTAAATGACAGTAATCCGGCCATGTACTCTAAGAAAACACATGTAATAATACATACAAGAGATATTCAAGTGGAATAAAAAATAAAATAGTATTATTTGATGTGATTTTAAAAACGAACTATAAATCTTTGTCTGTGTTATATGTATGGAATAAAATGAATTAAAAAGTTCTGAAATGCTAATGTTGAAATCTCGATAAAATGCATGGTAGATAAATCTTGAAGAAATGTAAGAAAAAGACTAAAGAGATTAAAAAATGGATAGAACTAAATAAAATGTATAAGAAATTGAAAATAGAAAAAGGAACAAAAAAAAATTAACAGGAGTATGTTTATAGTAAGAGTTTTTAAAATCTGTCTAAATTTATTAAATCCAATGTTGTTGAGATTTCGTTTAGTTTGGAATAATGGGTTTAAATCGAGCTAATCCTCAATTATCTATTATAAAACTAATCCAAAAATAATCATAACATTCAACAATTTTATAATAGGTTGAAAAAGTTTAATATATATTAATATTATTTCTTTATAAATTTGCTTAAATGGTTTCTAGGTAAAAGTGTTAAAGAGAGTTTTTTAGTCGATAAAATTTGATTTAATAGTAATTAACGATTGGGTGAACATAGGTAGAATCTTAATAAAAAGGGAATATTTTTATAACATTAACTTATTTTTTTACTTTGAACATTACTTTAAATTTTTAAGAAAACATTGTGTAGATTTTCATAGTAGAAAGACAAAAATTTATTGTATAATAATCCCTTGTTAAACTGAATGAATTCATATATCCATCGTATTCATAAGTGGTTAAATTCATAGTATCTTGGTATCAGTTGAGACTAGAGATGAAAACAGGACAGCCTCCACTCCAAACAGACTTGTTTTGGGGGAATCTGGCCTGACCTGACCTATGGCCTGAGCCAGGGCCTATTTTAAGCATGGCCTGGATCGTGGTCTGTATACTGTTAAACCTGATTTCTTTCTTTTTTTTTTTACCAATGTAAAACCAAATTTCATATAAGCAAAAAAATGGAATTATGGAAGCCAGATTCCATATAAGCAATAAAATGAAATGAGATATATGTAAATAATAGAACATCAGCAATGCACAACCCAGTAATACAACAACTTAGCAAATATAAAATGTTTATCATTGCAACAATTGTTCAACAGTAATAAGATAAATCATACCAACTAAAAAAAATAAATCTTCAAAATGATTTATTATTATTCCTAATAAAAATAAATCAAATGTATAATAATAATTTTTTAAAAAAAGGCATATGCCACCTGACAGGCCAAACAGGCATGCCAGGGGGCCTAGGCCTTTTTTTAACGGGCCTTTTAGGTGGCATGGCCTGTGGTTTAAGCCTGGCCTTTCATGCTTTTACAGGTCCGACCACAGACCGCCTGACCTTTTTTCACCCCTAGTTGAGACATATAAAACCAATGAAATCAATAAAATGTTTAGTAGATTTTTATCTATGAAATTTTAAGAAATCGTCATCTAAGATATTTTCATTTATATACACATGCATGTGTTAATTGTGAATTGTAAATATCAGTAAATAAAATGTTTGATTGAACTAATATCAAACCTAAATTAGTGCCATAAATTGAAGTGAAAGTTGAGTATTGATTCATACCAGCCTTTTTGCAATAACGATTTAAGTTGATCATACACCTCATTTATATAAACCATAGCTTAATTTATATATAAAATGTTAAACAAATGTTTCTTTGTTACCTATAATGAGTGAGTATAACTCCTTTTAGTTTGAGGGCTCTAACATTAACAGAAAAAATTGAAATTAGGAGGAAGAAGAAAAATCCCTAGGCAACACCTGGATTTTGAGTATTCTCTGAAAAAGAGATAATGTGTGTTTAAAAATTCTGTTGGGAGAAATGAGTTTATAGATTTAAAGAAAAATTTATGAAATCTAAAAAGAATTGACGGATTTCGAAATATTTTTTTACAAATTTAAAAATATGTTTTACGAATTTTAAAATATTTTTTATTTTAATTTAGGTCTCAGTTGAATGAAAGATTTCACACAAAATCGCAAAAAGGAGACAAGGATTTCTAGTTTTAAAGGTTTTTGGGGACTTTCAAAAACAATTGCAAGCGTGGTACTCCTACTTGGGCATCTTGAGGCCAGAACGGGGAATATGATCAGCTGTTGATGGTTGGGCTGTTGAAGACCCCATCTTCTTCATCCACACATATCACATTCAACAATCACCGTTCACACCAGATTGCCCTTCTTCCCAAAAATACTATCTTTTCCATGGCTTTCTTTCTCGTTCATATTCGCAGCTAATCCACTCGTCGTCTTCTTCTGTTGTTCTCGCTTTCTCTTGTAAACAATGGAAGGTACTCTCTTCCCCAATAGACCTGTACTCCCTGTGCAGCCAAAGCGACCAACACACTCAAATTCCACTTTGAAATTCAATTCGACGCTTCTTCCACCTCCACCACCACCTCCTCAATCTCCTTCTCCTTCGTCTTTTCATTTGGATTCGCTTCTCCAACACCTTCAGCACCTCTCTGCGAATCCCATAACCACTAACAAGCCCAAGCTTTCGAGTTCTGCACAGGATGGTAATGCGCACTCTGCTTCTCTTCATATTCCTCTGGATTCAGATGAAATATCTCAACAGACCCAGAAGAAGAAATCGACTTTGGCTTCCGTGAGGCGTGTTGATGGCAGTGAAACCGAGGTTCCGACAGGAGGTGATAGTACTCTTGAATTTTTGTCTCCTATGGGTAAGTTGATGCTCAATTCGATTGCTGAGAAACACTTGAACAGCTTGAATGATTTCTTTAACTCTGCGAAGCTTGAGCTGCTAGAAGTTGATTTATCTAGCCTCTTGAAAGCGCTAGACCTTTCTGGTAATTGGGAACGAGCGCTTTTGTTGTTTGAATGGTTTTCATTGCAATTGAACTCTGAAAATACGAGGGTGGACAATCAGGCTGTTGAAATCATGGTTAGAATTCTGGGGAGGGAATCACAGCATTCTATTGCATCTAAGTTGTTTGATATTATTCCTCTTGAAGAATACTCACTCGATGTCCGGGCCTATACAACAATTCTTCATGCGTATGCTCGAACTGGCAAGTATAAGCGAGCTATTGCTGTCTTTGAGAAAATGAAGGAGGCTGGTACTTCTCCAACTCTGGTTACTTACAATGTCATGCTTGATGTTTATGGCAAGATGGGTCGTTCCTGGAATGCAATCTCGGACCTTTTGGATGAGATGAAAAGTAAAGGACTCGAGTTCGATGAATTTACCTGCAGCACGGTTATTTCGGCTTATGGCAGAGATGGTATGCTTGATGAAGCAAGGAAATTTTTTGCTGACTTAAAATTGAATGGATATACACCAGGAACTGTTACATATAATTCTTTGCTGCAAGTATTTGGAAAGGCTGGGATTTACTCAGAAGCCCTGAGCATCTTAAAAGAAATGGAGGATAATAATTGCACACCTGATTCTGTTACTTACAATGAGCTTGTGGCAGCGTATGTGAGAGCTGGATTTTATGATGAAGGGGCTGCTGTTATAGATACAATGACCCGTAAAGGAGTTATGCCGAATGCTGTTACCTATACAACTGTAATAAATGCCTATGGTAAGGCAGGAAAGGAGGATAAGGCCCTAAAGTTGTTCAACCAGATGAAGGAGTTAGGCTGTGTTCCCAATGTATGTACTTACAATTCAGTTCTTGCCATTCTAGGCAAGAAGTCAAGATCAGAAGATATGATAAATATTCTGTGTGATATGAAATTGAACGGATGCCCTCCAAATCGGATTACATGGAACACCCTGCTTGCTGTATGTGGTGAGAAAGGTAAGCAAGAATATGTTAACCAGGTTTTGAGGGAAATGAAAAACTGTGGATTTGAGCCTGACAGAGATACATTCAATACATTAATTAGTGCCTATGGTCGGTGTGGGTCTGAAATTGATGCTGCCAAAATGTATGGGGAAATGGTTAAAGCAGGATTCACTCCATGCGTGACAACTTATAATGCTCTTCTGAATGCTCTAGCTCGTCGGGGTGATTGGAAAGCAGCAGAATCTGTCATTCTGGATATGGGGAATAAGGGTTTCAAGCCTAATGAAACCTCATTTTCATTAATGCTCCATTGTTACTCCAAGGGTGGGAATGTGAAAGGTATAGAGAAGATTGCTCATCAAATTTACGAGGGTCATGTTTTTCCTAGTTGGATGCTTTTGAGAACCCTTGTAATTGCAAACTTCAAATGCAGAGAGCTTAAAGGAATGGAGAGGGCATTTGAGCAATTGCAGAAGAATGGATACAAACCTGATCTGGTTCTAATTAACTCCATGCTCTCTATGTTTGTCCGAAACAAGATGTACGTAAGAGCTCATGAGATGTTTCATCTTATTCGCCAAATCGGCTTACAGCCAAATCTTATTACCTATAACAGCTTATTGGACTTGTACGCGCGCCAGGGTGACTGTTGGAAAGCGGAAGAAGTGCTCAGGGGAATTAAAAAATCTGGTCAGAAGCCAGATCTTGTGTCCTATAACACTGTCATCAAGGGATTCTGCCGGCAAGGACTAACGCAGGAGGCGATTAGACTTCTCTCAGAGATGACCTCTACCGGAATTCGACCGTGCATATTCACATACAACACTTTCTTGGCAGGTTATGCAGGCCAGGGATCTTTGTAGATGTTGATGAAGTCATTAGATGTATGATTGAGCACAATTGTAGGCCCAATGAGCTAAGTTACAAGATTGTTATTGATGGTTATTGTAAAGCTAGGAAATATAATGAAGCCGTGGACTTTTTGTCCAAGATCAAGGAGATTGGTGGCTCCTTTGATGATAAATCAGTGAAACGGCTAGCTTCCCGCATTAGGGAGAGTTAAGACTCATGACTTGGCTGTTACAAATACATCAGTCTTTGCAATGTTGTCCTATATGCATAATATCAAATTTAATTTTTTTCACCCAAAAAAATATTATTTTGATTTTTTTTAATTTTTGTGAGTAGTATCATCTTAGTGATACAACCGGTGTTGGTCTTAGTTGAAGACATTAACTACCTATGTATAAGGTCTTGAGTTTGAGTATGCATCAATGCAGAAAATGTTTTTGGAAGAGTTAACCCCATTTGAGTCTGACATTGTTTGAATTTCACTAAGTCAAGTAGCTATACAAATAAAATATCAGCCTATTGATAAAATACAGCATTTGATCTCTCTGCATAACGCCAGGAATGCTACACTTTTTTTTTTGGTTGCCCACCCGATTCACCGGAGCTTCGCTCCGATTACGTCCGGATCCGACCCGCGTCGCGCACCTGGCATGGTGGGTGAGTCTCCCAACGGTGGCTGTTGCATACACAAGGCTTGAACCCGAGACCTTGCTTAAGCTGGAACAAGCCGCTTACCACTTGATCCAACCAGTCATTGGTGGAATGCTATACTTTTGATACTGAAGGTTCCCACTAATGAAAACAAGCTCGTTTTAAGGCTTTGACATCTTCACTCTTCCTGTGGAGAGTTTCCAATAATGTCAACAAGACCTTGAGACATGAAATTGAGGAGTGTGGCTTTAGTTTTTTTTTAATTAATGGAGAGGTTATGTTACAGGCAGAATCGAATCTAGCTTTTGCCATTTTAACCCACTAGGGGCCTCTGTGGTACCAAAAAAAATGGGAATGTAATGGAAAATCTCAAATTTTCTACCGTCCAAACATGTTTGGTGCACCATTTTTCTAAAAGAGCGCTTTCCATGACGGTGAATTTTCGCTCATCCGTAGAAATCCCTGCCCACCAACCACTTTCAGTGGGGACCTGTTTTCCAAGGATATGAAATTACAAGAAGCCTCATTCACCTTCTTCCTCCATGCTCTCCTTTCTTCATCTTCGTTGCATCCCACTGGTTCATCTCCTGTAGCGACAGCGCTGCTTATTACTCATTCAGTATATCTGTCTAAAGCAAGCAATGGCGTCATCTTATTCTTTCCACCCCAACCACTCTGTTTCTCTTCGGCCACAGCAACTCCATTGAAGCTTCTAGTTCCTAGGCTTTTTTTCTTTAAAAAAAAATAGATCTTGATTTGCTTATTTGCTGTGAAATGCAGATCAGATTTTCCTTTTGTTAGAAATGTTCATATGACCATGTAAATCTGAAACTTACATTGATAGTTTTTACCGATGAGTAAGAAAACGAAGGAAGGACTTTTTTCTCTCACATGTAAAAAGTTAAGGCTTGTGAAATTGTGGAAGCGAAGCAACACTAAATCCAAATCCGTTTAACAAAATCAAATCCGGCAACAGCTGAAATATTTCAGTGTTTTTTTGGGGGGTAAAAGTGATAAAAGAACCCAAAAAATGGGAAATTTACTGTACAGTCCCACATAAGGGACTTATTTATCAAATGGTCCCAAGTTTTAAAATATTTATCAAATGGTCCCAGATGTGTTGTCAATACAGCGCATGGTGTTGTCAATGCAGCGCATGGTGTTGTCACGTGACAACCCTTGACAACACCATGAGCTATATTGACAACACCTCTGGGACCATTTGATAAATATTTTAAAACTTGGGACCATTTGATAAATAAGTCCTTTATGTGGGACTCAACAGTAAATTTCCCCCAAAAAATTTAGTGTAAAGCAAGAGACAAGGGGCATGGTATGCTATCAAGTTACCCGTGCCTCGACGACTTGATGACAAAATCGGTCCGAGTCACCAATTAATCTGAATCATGGTTGACTCGGTGATCTGGTGATAACTCGGGATGAACCGGTCATGACTCGGCTGACCAGTTGAGTGTACTTTACGAACCATTGCTTGTCTTCTAGTGGAAACGAACGGAAATGTGATGTGAATAGAGGAAGATATGAATGATGAATGATAAGAAACGAAAAAGAAAATAAATTCCAATGGAGGGTGATGTGGTTCAAGAGAAAAGAGAAGAGAGATCGGCAGTGGTAGACACATAATCCTGACTCAGGGGTGCAAATAATTTTTTAAAAAAATAAATATGATTTATTTTTAATATCTTTTGAGAAGAATTTAAGCAAAAATTTAGTAGGTTCAAAATTAGTAAATGAATGGGTGTAAAATAAATTATATAGTACTAATATATAACTAATTTTTGAAAAGTCGAATGTGTGATTGCAATCAATAAAACCTATTTAGGTCCTATGGGATCGGTTTGAGTTCAAATGGAAAAGAAAATGGAGAGCCCAAGGAGAAGGAGAAAGGAATGAAGTTATGGGGATATGGAATGATAGAATCCCAAAAAAATATGTGAGGTGTCGATATGGAGAAAAAGAAAAAATAATAAAAAATAAAATGGAAGGGTGAGAGAAGAAAAGGATGAAATGATGGATGTGTGAGGAAACGACTAATAAGATGGCATGGATAATAAAAAAAAATCAGGCAGAGAGGATTGAATGATTAGACGGTGAGGGTAGATTACAGTGAATAGAAAAGTGAGAAAAGGAAAAAAAGGATAAGAAAGACTGGTTGTAGGAGTTAGTAGGTTTCTGAGATATGACTAAGCTCATGTTCTGCAAAAATCAAAAGACATGTTTTAAAAGGCAAACATCACGTGGGTTGCAGCAGGTGAGATGTGATGGTTGAGCGTTGAGGGGGAACATCACGCGGGAGAGAGATTAAAAATAAGAAAAGAGAAGGAAAAAATCAATTTTTAAAAGATAGAAGAAAAAAATAAAAATAAAAAAACTTATATATATGTGTATGAAATATGAATAGGCATATATACCCTATATTTTGTGGAATGAATATTTGAAAATTGTAAAAAATATTAAATAATAAATAAGTTATAAATGCATTATTAATTTTAATTTTATTGTAAAATGAATATTATTGTAAAGTATGTTTTTAATTTTTTATTTCACACCAATTTAACGTCTCTCCGATCAAGTGTACTGTCCCTTGCCTCGCTGACTTACCTTAGTTCACCGATCCGATTTATGTAGAAGTTCGGCTATTTTGTATCCGATATTTCTAAAACCGGTAATTTCATCCCAATTGTTAAACAAATTGAGTTTAACTATTAAATTTGATTAATATGCACACACATCACTTATTATCGTCATTCTACATCAACAATCCTGTCTCTTCCTTTACCCTTTCTTTCCTGTGACCCTTTTTTTCGGTGAAGTACCCTTTCTTTCTTTTCCTGGAAACTTTTACTTCGTCGTTGACGGAACCTTCTCTGAGAAGATAAAGGTTGCTGATATGACAGTGGTGTCAGAGGCTCAGAGCTGCAGCTTTGGCTTTGCACTACGCAATTTTGAAGTTGTCTTCTTCTGCCTTAGTGATTGTTGAATGTTTTGAGGGGATAGATGTTGAAAATAAGTTCTTTGCTTAGAATAAGGTATTTAAAAAGTTAAATTGTAAAATGAAATAATTTTCTTTGTATAGATACATTGATTTATGTAAAAATATTTTTTTATTGATTCCAAACTAGCATATTGTCTTATTAATGGCTAACATTTAATTCTCTGATTTTTATTTAATCAAATTTACGGATGATAAAATAAAATAAAATAAATTCATTTTAGCTTAACATTTTTTATTATGCATGTTTAATTAAACTCTAAGAATTTAAAGTAAGGGTAAATAAAATAATATTATAAGTTTTATCTATTAACTTTTATAAAATAAAATATAATGTATTCAATTTTATTATTTTAATGTAGCTATTCTAATTTCAATTTGACCTGATCTAAAAGAGGGGAAACTTATTCTGAAATCACAAATAATGAACTTATTTAAAGAATGGTCCTATTGATCAAAATATTTATTAAGAGGCTCATGTTGTCAATAAGACATTTTAATAAATATTTTGATCAATAAGATTATTCTTTAAATAAGTTCTTATTTAAGACCTCATACTAAATTTCTCAAAATAGAGAGAGTAAGAAAGGTACATTCCTTATTCCTGACAGAGAAAAGAAGCGCATACATTTTATTCTATAAATTAATCAAAAAGATTTTCTTTTGTCTAAACACCGACATTTTATTGGAGACAATTACATTTGAGATACTGTTAAATACATCTTTCAATAAAAAAAATTAAATATTGTTGGGCATACTATGAATGATTAATTCCTTCTATCAACTAATCGGTAATTAGAACATTATAAATTAATAAAAAGATTTTCTTTTGCCTAAACACTAGCGTTTTATTGAAAACAATCATATTTAAAATATTATCAAATACATTTTACAATAAAAATTTAAATATTTATTAATTACGAAGTGAAGAATTAACTCACATTGTATATGTGATATTTACTATTTACGGCTTGTTTAGTTTCTCTTCTTGAAATTTAGGTTTGGTTTCAAAACCTAGGTTTTACCTCAAAACTTTAGTTTTATCCAAGTACTCAAATTTTTTCAGAAAAGTTTTTTTATATAAAACCTCGGTTTGAAACCTAAATTTTGACAAAGTTAGTTTCTTGTCAAATCACGCACTCTCTTCTAATAAATTTTCTCTTTCATACTTTTTATTTCTTTCTCTTTTATTTTTCATACATACTTTTTACTTTAAATTCCATAAAAATCAATAAACCCTTCAACGCAATCTTTTAAAGCTAAATTTTGAAAGCTAGGTTTTATAAGAGTTATATTGTTTAAGATCTTGTTTGGAAGCTATTTTGAAACCTAGGTTTCACAGAATCCGAGGTAAAAACTAGGTTTTGAAAAGTGATTTATATTTGGGAAGTTATAGCTTTTACGGATTCCGAGACAAAAAAGTGAGTAGGAAAGAGGAAAGTAAGAAAGGAATAGAGAGAAAAAGTATGAAAGAGAAAAGAGAAAAAAATAGGAAAGAGAAAGTATGAAAGAGAAAATCTATGTTTTAAACCTAGATTTTAAAACCTAGATTTTGACAACCTGCCAAACGAGCCCTAAAAGTTGGATTTTGTCAGGAACTTCGTAAAACTATTGTTGCAGAGGGCAGGGTCCGTGCCGTGGAAGGCCTGTATCATTTCACAGGCCGGGCAGGGCAGGCTTCCTTGCCCGAGTGGGGGTGCCCTGCTTAAATTAAAACCGTATAAACAATATTTTAAATATAAAGATATTTTGAGTGGAGGAAATATAAATAATAGTGCACGTAATTTTACAATCACAAGAATCCAATAAGAAAACAAAAACATGTGGTGGCCCTGCCTAAAAATGCCCTATATTTCTCGGAGCCAATTTTTTCAGCGGGACAGTAATTTTAGCGGGCATGATGGCGGGCTACCCGCCAAATTGGCAATGCACCTGTCAGAAGGAACCTTGCCAAAAAGAGATTCTAATACAAAAAATTTTATTTTCATTGCATTTTCTGGGACCTCATTATTTGTACTGGACGAGAAGTCATCACTGATCACTGTTTCTGACTGGTGGTCCACCACAGTCTCATGAGAGGGCGAGTCAGATGAGTGCTCAACTGCCCGGACACGCAGATTTGACAATGGTTCTCCCCATCCGAACAATTTTTGCCTCAGTATAACAACAGTGCCGTGAACATTTCAATTAAAGAACTGCCTCCCTCTCTCTGTGTCAACTTCGAAGTGCCTAAAGGGATGTCAAGTTCAAATTCAATGCGTTGCATGCTACAGTAGCTTTTCAGCTGCAGTGGGAATAACTGAAGCTCGAGTCCCTGGCCAGGCTCAATAAGAATCGACTTTGATGGATTCGTTGCTCCTTGGGTCTTTTCCTAAAGCTTCTGTGATTACCTCAGGTACGTCTGCTTTTTCATTAAGGCTCGTTTCTGGTTCCGAGTTCAAATTGGTGAGGCCCATAACCTTGTTGATTTTATAAGTGAAAAACGCATCTGGGTGTTTTGAATTTGAAAGATGGCCTCTGGAACTTCTACGACATCCGAATTTTGTAAATGAAAGAGTGCTGATTTATCATTTCCTGGTTTTTGTTTCACGTGTTTCTCAAATCGACCCGTTTGAGAGTGGAAGACTGTTGTTAATTTAAATTTTCGATTATTCTGCGTACTCTTTGTTCTTTTGGGCATTTACTTACTAATTCAGACGATCCTTGATAGGTGGAAGTGGCTGGAGGAGTAAAGGTTTTTCGAAGAGCTGCTATGCAAGTATGCTTATAAATCGTTCCTCTTTTGTTGCTGGATCATGTTTGATATATAGTAAAGTATTTAGCTCCCCATATTAATCATAAAGCCGCTGTGTAAATAGGATTTAGTTATCAATTATTCAATTTGTTTGACCTTGTAGTGTAAATGGAAGGCGAAGAGGAAGGGGAAGAAAATTCACATTTGGGCAAAAGCCTGTACCTGTCTATCTCTTTCTGATACCAATCCCTTTCCTCCCATTCCCCATTGCCATCAATTATTCTTAACTTTTGGCTCATCATTATTTTTTTATGTGAGTGACTTTATATAGAGCGTGGCAAAAATTTTTAGAAACTTACTTTACCAATTGCAATAATTGATTATCTTATAGTCTTATTGACAACTGCATGCATTTATGGAATTGCAAAATTGTGGCCTTTCCAAAAGTTTGGAAATCACTTTAAATTGAGAAATAATTCCTATATTTAGTCCTTCTAAGGACACTGCTTGTGTGCGCTAACAATAATTGTTGGTGCTCTAGGTTCTTACGGTAGAATAGCTTCATGGCAAAAGGCTTGGAAGATCCAAAATGGTAATCAGATCACAAGGTTCCATCAGAATAATTACAAAGGCTTGGGAGGAGGATATATATGTCTGGAAAGTGACAGAAAATGCGCTGTGAATTCAGCCTCTGAACAGCCTTTTGAATCTGAACCTGGAGATTTTGATCAAAAAAACATTTGGCACTCTGTCACTAGAGTTGTAGATGCTTTTTACAGGTTTTCCAGGCCACACACAGTTATTGGCACAGTTAAGTTGAAACTTTTTTAATACAATTTTTTAAACATATAAACTTAAATATATGATCAAGCCAGTTCAATTATATGAACCTATTTTGTAGTTTAATGGCAAATTTGCCCTGCCGAATGTTTAGAGGTGCTCACTTTCTGTGTTTTAACAGGCATTAAGCATACTATCTGTATCCCTTCTTGCAGTCGAGAAGTTATCAGATTTGTCTCCATTATTTTTCACCGGAGTATTGCAGGCAAGGCAACTAATGAGTTTATTTAATTAAAATGATAATTTCTATTTTACGTAAGTCAATTAACACACTAGTTTTTACGTGCCAGGCTGTGGTGGCTGCCCTCTTTATGAATATTTATATTGTTGGTTTAAATCAGTTATCTGATATTGAAATAGACAAGGTATGAAAGTTCCTGATAGACATAATTTGGATAATGGGAATTTCATTATCGGAGTTCAAGTTTATTGAATTGCATGTTTTTTGTAGGTTAACAAGCCATATCTTCCATTGGCATCTGGGGAGTATTCCTTTACAGCCGGTGTTGCGATTGTTGCTTCCTTTTCAGTTCTGGTACCTGATATAGAATTTTGATCTTTATTGTTACCTGTGTGCAATTTATCTGTCCTGCTTTATCTTCCTCCTTATTTGTAGAAACTATTTTTAGGGTATATGGACAATTATCTTTGTTCCTGGTCAAGTAATTATTTGTTAAAACATATTTTGTTTACATATTTGTCCGGTATCTATCCTTAATATTTGTTCTGGTTTGAAAAATAAAAAAAAATGGTTTCCAGCATGATAAATATGACCTGTTGCTTATTTTTTATTGTCTGATATCTGGCATATAAGAGGGTTTTCTTATATGTTTATGTCTGGCATATATGTTTGTTCAGCTGTTTGATTTTTTATGCGTATATCTCATAGGGTTAATGAAGACATACCTTTGTTCCTTGTCAACTATATTTTGGAACTCACATAAACATGTGTGTTATTTGGCATCTATAATTAATTTTTGTTCTAATTTGGAAAATGGAAACAAATTTCCTACATGATAAATATGACCTGTTGCTTACTATGTCTCATGCCTAATGTTCTGCATATTAGAGGTAATTTCTGATCTCTTCTCTTTGTTTAATCAGCTCTTTGATTTTTATTTCTTTATCCTCCTGTTTATGACCTTGCTCTTTGGCCAATTTTTTCTTCTCTTATGTAGAAATCTTGTTTGATTAATTGATATGATTTCTTTGAAATCGTGCGTTTCTTAATATTTAAGTTTTATCTGATGTTTAAATTCCCTATTATTAACATTAATTTTAGACCTTTCGGCCCTATATAAAGCACTAGCTTGCTAGGCTTGGACAATTTGGTCTTTGATTAAATAGAAGTTCTGTATTTTATTGTATGTTTTTTATTTTTTTTCTTGCTTGTGCTTTCTGCCTTTTTCTGAATATGCTGTTCTGGATATGCTCTATTGACTGTCTGGTAAGTGGCTTGTAATTAATTATTTGCAGAGTTTCTGGCTTGGATGGATTGTAGGCTCATGGCCTTTGTTCTGGGCTCTTTTTATCAGTTTTGTTCTGGGGACTGCTTATTCAATCAATGTGAGTCCACCAAGATTGTTGGTTTTATTGATTTTCTGTTGTCACTTAGGGGCCAATCATCTCAGAACGTTCTTAATTTTCATGCTTTGATCAGAGTTGAATCCACTGCTTATTCCTCCAAAATTCATGGCTTGTTGACTATAATCAATTTTCCTTTTTTTCTTTTGAGAGAAAATATACGAGAGTCTCAAGTGTAATAAAGAGTTAGAATGATGCGATGACTCTATTTTATAATTAAGAACTGGGACTGAATGGTTGGCAAGTAATTCTATTGTTTTAAGCCAACTCATTTACAAGTCTGGGGGCAAACAAATGTATCATCTGCATGTGACAAGACTCCATTTATGTGAGGGTTTTTTTTTTAATATCGGATGGTGATGGTCGCATGGGTTTTATAACTTCATAGCTCTTGGAAAATTTCAGTTGCCCATGTTGAGATGGAAGAGATTTGCAGTGATTGCAGCAATGTGCATCCTGGCTGTTCGGGCAGTAATTGTTCAACTTGCATTTTTTCTCCACATACAGGTTTTCTCCTGCCTAATTCTGCTCTTCAAAGACAAATAGTTGTGAATGTGAATGCCTTGGCTTTTTTATCAGCAACAACAAACCATACACCCTAAATCATTTTAAAAAATATCCCAAGTTCTTGTGAGTGGTCAATCGTATTCATAATCCCATATGAACTGATCCTCTTTCACTATCTGGTCCTTTTAGATAGTGTGAGGAAAAACTGGAAAGAAGTAAGCAGGAGCATCCAAAGTTGAACAATATACTACAACTAGGGTGAATTGCAGTTTACTCTGGTTGGGCACAAAACATCCAATTTTGTTTCATTTTTTTTTCCTTAGTCACCACTTAATTATCCTGTGGTATCTTTTGTATATTCTAATCAAAATGATCCTGTGAAAATTAAGATGATGAATGATTTCATTGTTGAAAGTTTTGTATTACTGATACCTTAATCAATTTTTCCGTCTTTTAAAAGTTGTTACTGAGAACGAGATGACATTTTGGTATTAAAAAATTTCACTTAATTTCAATAATGGCCTCACAACGCCTTGAAAATAGTCAATATATAATTGGAAAATACATTTGATAATGACGGTGTTCATGATTTTAACATTCACATTATTTTGGCTAAATTTAAGGTGTAAAAATTATCATAGGCTTGTTCAACACTAATTGACCAAATTGTAGTGAGGTTCATTGGCAGTTTGGCATAATTTAAATCACATGAGAACAGACTGGTTTTAGGCCAGGCCATATAACGATAAATATAATATATTCATAAAATTATTTATGGATTTTTTATGTAATAATGTAAGCTTTTGAACCGAAGTAATATTTCACATGTTATCAAATACTCTGTAATGAAATGATTTAAAGTTTGATCCTTGCTACATTTTATTCTCTCAATCAAATTCAAGTTTTGTGTAAAGATATAACAAAATATGCTTTGTCGACATGTCAAGTCCAAAGGACGTATAAAAAATTGTAATAAAACTATTCTATTTTAACCTCATCAGTGATCTTTAAGATTCACTAATACGTTGAACAATGTCCAGACTCATGTGCTCAAGAGGCCAGCTCTATTTTCAAGACCACTGGTTTTTGCTACTGGATTCATGAGCTTCTTCTCTGTAGTTATAGCGTTGTTCAAGGTAAAACCTCATCACTTCCTCATCTATTTATTCCTTCTCATCATCAAATTTATGATTGGAGATGTGCATCTGACGTTTAACATTTTGCTGAATTTTATAGGATATACCAGACATTGAAGGAGATAGAGTATTTGGTATCCGATCTTTTTCTGTACGTTTGGGTCAAGAGCGGGTATGTGCCTAAATCCTAACATATCTCTTGTTCCATCTTGTATTCCCTGATGTGCTCCGTTTAATATTTTATAGGTATTCTGGATTTGTGTCTCACTTCTTGAAATGGCTTATGGAATTGCCCTCTTGGTGGGAGCTGCATCTCCTAGTCTCTGGAGCAAAATTATTACGGTAAAGCAGTCGTAAATCGTGATGTCCCTGGCTTGGGAATTACAAGTAGGATTTAGATGAACATGTTTTGGAAAATTGATTTGCAAGGAATTCAGTCTTATAATGTATATCTGTGCCTTTTACAATTTATTATGCTTACACTGGCTTTTCCTTTTCGAGCTTTATTATTTTTTCTTAATTTTCTTTGTTAGTCCCCCTTATTTGTAAATCTCTTGTATTTTCCCTGTGATAAAACCTTTTTTTGCCAAGTTTTTTTAATAAAAAGAATTCCATAACCTGTATAAACTAAGCAAAAATTTCACTGGTGAAACGGACCAAAGTTTTGTCATCTTAGTGGAATTTAATTGTGGAAGATTTATATTAGAAGTCTGCAAACATCTTATTGAGAAGGCAATTGTGTTCACACTTTACCGTTTCACAATATTAATTTTATTGTCAAATGCAATAGGAGGCATTAATTCTGGAGATTGGAGAAGGCTTAGGATGCTCAATAAATTTATAAATTGTCATTTACATATTTATATCAATCAATAACTTAGAAGTGAATGTGGACTAGATTGAAATTTTTACTGAAGCTTGAGATTCACTTTGAATGGGTTAGGGTCTTGGGCATGCCATTTTAGCTTCAATCCTCTGGTATCAGGCCAAATCCTTAGATCTCAAGAGCAAAGCTGCCATAACATCCTTCTATATGTTTATCTGGAAGGTAAGATTGCTTTTTGTTTGAGAATCCATGGATACATGTTGGTTTTGAATATTTGCTTGATGTTACAAGTAATAGCAACTTTCCACTTTATACCATAGAACGATTTTTAGAATTAACTACTATACAGTTGTTCGAATTCCAAGTTTATATATGCCAAACAAAAGAAAAGGTTCATTTTGCTAAGCTAGAATCCATTTTTATCAAACGTTAATTCACTTATTGTAACTGAAGTGTAATTTAATTAGATCATGTTTATAGATGTGGTCATAGCTTATTGTTTGTTATAGAGCTGATAGTAATCGAATCAATTCCTGCACTGACCACCAATTCTGATGGCTCAGTGGTATCTCTTGAAATGGGTAGGGTGTGGGGATCATGAATCTGGATGGTCTGAGGTTGTTGCCTCTGGAGTTCTGTAAAGTCTCACTTTTTTGTGTGTGTAATAATTCGTTTTACAAGACAAATCACTGCACTTGAAAGGATTCGCAGAACTTTGGAGGCAAACAATTTCAGAAAATTTAGTTCTTGGAATCACACCCCATGATTGGATGGGATCATAT
Organism: Vachellia pachyceras; assembly: GCA_025593235.1. NCBI lineage: Eukaryota > Viridiplantae > Streptophyta > Magnoliopsida > Fabales > Fabaceae > Vachellia > Vachellia pachyceras. Next base: position 6,458 of record JANTPZ010091132.1, on the reverse strand, counting down.
GACAACCCTCATTTCTGAATCGCAAGAATCTGCTGGTCCAATTATTAAATTTTCTGCTCAATATAGGACGCCCTTCATTGAAAGAGAGAATTATTCATTATTAGCTGGGAAGCTATTGATGAGATATTTTTTTGTAGTAAAAATCATTTGTTTACAAGAGGTGAAAAAGGAACAACATGGCTTATTGTAGCTGAAAAGATCTCAAATAATTTTTGTCTGTAAAAGATAAGTCGGCCCGATCAGCCATGAATAAATAGCACACATTTAATGAGATATACTTACCACATACTTCTAATAGTAAACAAGGCCTGTCTAAGAATCATCCTTTTGAATTGAATTTTTAAGTGATTTTACACAATCCGAGGTAAATATATAGGATGAGTTTTATCTTGACTTCCGTTTATCTGCTTTCTAGCATCTGTGAGAATTTTGCTCTGGTCGTTCGACCTCTGTTTCTTGTATGTAGTGCTGTACCATGTTTATTATAAAGCTAATGAATGTGCTAATTGGCTTGTGAGAGTGGCTCGATATCAGGACACGTGTTGTTTTCTTACCTCCTTTAGAATGTAGGGAGTGGCTTGATTAAGATCAACGTAATGGTGTATTTTGTTTGTTTTTCTTCTTCTTCTTTGTATGGTTGATTCATCCCTTTTCATCAATGTGTGTGTGAAGTACGTCTTTTTACTGCTGCTTTTATTATTGCAGTTATTTTACGCAGAATACTTTCTCATTCCTCTGGTTAGATGAGAACCCAGCAGCCTTGTTGATTAAAGAATTGGTTTGCTTAAGATGCATAATTGTATTATATGTATAATGTTGGAAATTTGCATAGTTATGCCTTTTTAGGCAAACCCTGCAATGGCAGGGAAGAGGCACAGACAATATTACTGTGTATGTTTAAGAATTCCATTAGGAGAAAGGAGTTTACAGATTTTGAGGTGTTTTGCGGACTTCGAGATTGTTTTATGGATTTCAAGATGGTTTTTTATAGATTTTGATATAATTTTTGCAGATTTTAAGATGGTTCCCGTTGAAAAAAAAGAGTTCCCAAACAAGCACACTATTTGAAATGAAAAGGCTATAATCACAACTGGCCTCCTGGGGAAATCTAGATTTTTAATTCATGCTTGGCTATTGTTTGTTCTTCCTTAATAAATACCTAGGCGGAGGAAAAAATTAAACTGGACCACAAAAGCGATTTTTTTTAAAGAAGATGAAGATTAGAATTGAAAAATATTTTTGAGAAATGAACATGGAATGTATCACATAGGAAATGGAGATTTTGAATAATTTAAAGGTATATTTCGTAATTTCTTGGAATTAATAATATGTATCGTTAAATCAATTTATAAGTTAGATAAATTAGTTTGAATAAAGTTGATAAATAAAAATATTTAAAATAATTTATTTAATTTATTTAAACTTTTTGTTCAATTAGTCAATTGACTTATGGATTGGAAAGGTTATATATGCAATAAGCTAAAATATCTCTGCGGCGAAAAAAGGAGTTTAAATGGCCCAGGAGCTTTTAGCAACTGGCAACATGGCAATAACCAATAGGTGCCTTTAGCCGCCAACTCACGGTTACTTGGTCATCAAGTAAGTTATGTTGACCATTGACTTTGTTTTTAGTTGAAAAACGCCATTTGTCACATCCTCGAGATAGTGATATACAATTCCTATGAAGAATATACCAATGCAAAATTGTGTAGTTTGAGAGTTGTTTATTTTGTGTACCCTAAGAGCTTTTCCACATATTTTTCTTTTAGAAAAAGAAGAATATACCAATGTAAAATTGTGTAGTTTGAGAGTTGTACCCTAAGAGGTTTTCTACATATTTTTCTTTTAGAAAAAGTTAAGAGGGTCGTAAGTGCACTTTTGTCCTTTGAATTCAGTTGATAATTTGATCTCCTATTATTCTTTAAAGGGTTAAAGGGAAAAAGTTAGAGGGTCATAAGTGCACTCTTGCCTTTTGAATTCAGTCGATAGTTTGATCTCCTATTATTCTTTCAAGGGTAAAGGGAAAATTCACCCGAGAAGTATACATTAATGTCTCGTTTGGTACACTAGAATTGATTTTGATGGAAATGGAAATGAATATGAAAATGAAGGTGGATATGAGCTTTACAAGTACGTTTGGTATGTCATGAAAATGGAATCCCATTTTATCGTTTTTCTTCAAACTAATTTTGCTGACTTTATAATGATATAATCTAATGATAAATGTAAGTATTTTAGAATAGATATTATAATTAATTTATTTATTTAACATTTTTAATCTTCTTAAGAAGCCAACTCATTCTTATATAAAGCCCTAAAAATAATAATGGATCCGTTTGGGAACATGGTGTAGAAATAGTTTTACGCAAGTCAAGGTAAATATGTGAATGAGATTATCTTGTTTTGGAAAAAACACTGTTAAAAATGTTTTTGAGACTTCTTAACGGGTTTTCAAATATCACTAATATTTATTGACGAGTAAACATAATACTGATTTTTATTTAGTTTGATATGAAATAAAAAAACCTCAAAGTATTGACGGTAGGGATCGGCTTTGCTTTGATTTTCAAACATTAAATAGGCAAAAAATATATTTTAATTAAAAAATACATTCCGGTACTTCTCCCATACGTATCAGGAATGTGTTGGTCCAATAAATTGAAGTGATGGTTCATGGATGATTTTCTTGATCCCCAAGGAAAAAAAACTTTGAGCCTTCGTGACAAGTGACAACCTGACAGGTGAGTGAAGCCTTGTACTTAAAACCCTAGTTGTAACGCGAAAGTGTGCTGCGGAGCGCTCCCTTGTTCCTTCCTGCCACAGAGAATCGTTTCGGTGTTTTCGGCCTCGACTGGAGTCAACTGAGCATCTCAGCGGCGGGATTGAATACCCGCCCGCACTGAACAAATAGGAGGCGTGGGCCACAGGTCGCACATAAGCCGCCAGGTCGACCGACAGAAGAACTGTCACGGAATCGTTTTTCTGCATTTTTGGCCTCGACTATGTCAACTTCATCGGAACACCCGGTTCCCCCCTCCGGTGAAACCATTAGCAAAAAGTGAGTGCTACTGAAACTTATCTTCTCGTAATCTGGATTCATCATCTTGCTTGATGTGGTTTCGTGTCTTTCCTTACAGTGCATTGAAGCGGGAACTCAAGAACAAGCAGAGGGAAGAGGAAAGAAAGCGCAAGGAGGAGGAGAAGGCCAAGAAGGTACTCCTTTGTCTGAAATGCCAGAAAGCTGTTCTCTGTTTCTGGATGATTTTGATTGCTGCTTGTGCGTGGTGCGCCTATAGCACGAGTCTTAGGAGATGCTTTGTTGTAGAGTTACTTCGACAGTATTCTTAGACTTATCTTAGAATAGATATGGATTATCCGTTTCTTTGTGGTTTTACGCCGTATAACCCTCTTCTTAAAAAAAAAGTTTTTTTTTTCTTTATGGGAATGGGGATTGATGAAAAGACTTTTATATTGTGTGATTACGCCGCTGCATGTTAACAGTGGATCAGCTAATTAGGACATCTTAACATAAACAGAATATATGTTGTATTTTCAGGCAGCTGAAATGCAAAGTTCCCAATCTAATAAAGCTGCTTCTGCCGATGATGAAGATATGGACCCAACGGTAAAGTTCTGCCCTTGTCATTATGGTATTTCCAAATGGACTATCATATGAAACCTTCATTTTTTTCTCCCGACAGCAATACCTTGAGAATCGGCTGAAGTATCTTGCAGCTGAGAAGGGTGAAGGAAAAAACCCTTATCCACACAAATTTGCTGTCTCTTTGTCTATTAATGAATACATCGATAAATATGAGGGGATGGGAAATGGAGAGCATCTTGAGGACGTCTCCGTGTCTTTGGCTGGTATGAGATTTTTGTTTTTCGTTGTCATTTTCTTATGCGTCTTTTATGCTTTATGTATTGATTCTACATATTCTGCATTTCCAGGACGAATCATGCAGAAACGATCTTCAGGTGCAAAGCTAGTCTTTTATGATCTTCATGGTGGTGGTTCCAAGGTCCAGGTTATGGCTGATGCAAGGCATGTAACATTTTTCCCTTAAGATCAAATATTTTGTGAATTGAAAAAGGCATAAATAGTGGATTCTTGATAGCCATCCTTGACTTCTGAAGTCATATGTTAATGAGTCATCTCCGGATGAAGGTGGAGTAATGCACTTAACGGAGGGTAACTAACACGAGTTACAAATTGGGGCGTCCTTCATGTTAAGGGTTCAGTTGCTTGATATGTTGTTGGACCTTGCGAGCTAGCTTCTTTACTACCACTGAACATGTTAAATGATATATTGTGGGCAAAATGTAAAATTATGTCATGGGAGTTCGGTCAATACATACCTCACTCTTTAGGACATGTAAACTGTATTAGGCCTCTTGTCAGTTTGAGTGGTAGCATTTCAATTAGGACAATCAAACTTCTTTTTTCTTAATATACTTTTTATGTCAACGCAATTCTTCTTTGCATTTGTTTCTATGTTAAATTATCTTTAGACAATATATCAAAATTTAGATTAAAAGCTGACTATTAGACGACGTTAGAATTTTAGTCCCTGCAGTTTTCTTTTCTTCTTCTCTTTGCTGCTGCTGGGTCTTTTAGTTGATGGAGTTTCTATTTTTAATTATTTGGTGGGTAGTTTTCTTATTTGTGGGTTCTGTTTTTTCTCTGTATGATTTCTCTCTCTCTCTCTCTCTTTATGTATATTATATTGTAATTTTGTATATCTAAACAAGACCAAAACATTCCATATTAATGTGTTGCAGGAACTCTGACCTGAATGAGGCCGAATTTTCCAAGTTCCATGCTAATGTGAAGCGTGGTGATATTGTTGGTATCGTTGGCTTTCCAGGTTCGGGATACGATGTCTTTCAGTTTGCCCCAGTATTTCTCGTTTTGTTTTTGGTTGTGATTTGGGAGGAATACTTTGTGTTTTCGTGTTTTTGTTTGTGATTTGGTTGTGATTTGGGAGGAATACTTTGTGTTTTCGTTTTGGGTTATTGATTTTCTTAATATTGAGTCGCCCTTTTTTCAGTGTGGATTTTTTCCCCATAATATTCTCTCTTACTATATATTGTCCCCTAGAAAATATGCTTGATCCGAGGAGAGAAACTTTTTGTTATCGAAAATGTCTTGGTACATCACATGGTAACAGGTCTCAGAGCAAAGTATATTCCGAGGATGGTCTCCTATTAATTTTCTTCATTAACATGAGATGGTCTCTTTTCATTCATGCCCTGTATTTCCTTGCCTTTCCTTCCTAGTGATATGCACAATTGTAGATTAAATAGCGTTTTTTAAATTAATTAAATGGTGTCAATCAACGGATAGGAAAGTTATGCTTGAGCCTTACTGTTAAGACATCTTCAAAATCATGTCAAGTGCAGCAATTGCTCTGAAAGCATTTCCTATTTAGCAAACATGGAATGGCACAATACATGTACTTGTACTTAACAAAGAGGAATAGATGCTTGTAGGCTGATTTTTTTGTGTTGTTTGTTTTTCAAAAAATCACAATTCACTTAACCTTATTGCACTCTGAATTAATTCTCATTCTTTCCTTTTTTTGTATTCCAGGAAAAAGTAAGAAAGGAGAACTAAGTATTTTCCCCAAGACTTTTATTTTGCTGTCCCATTGTCTCCATATGATGCCAAGGCAAAAATCTGCAGCAGCTGCTGATAATTCGAATTTGAAGGTGAATATAATTTCCTTAGACCTTTAATGGTCCTGAGGTATTAAATGTTAACACGATTATCTTAAATGATATGCAGAAACATGTGTGGACACCTGGCAGTCCCAGGAATCCTGAAGCCTACATTTTGAAGGATCAGGTATTTTTTTTGGAAGCTTTTGCTTTGTTCTTTAATCTCCTTTATGTGACATAATTGTGGTCAGGAAATCATCCTTCTGTGTGCACTCGCACGTGAGTGAATATATTTTACCCATTCTTCTCTAGGAAACAAGATATCGACTCCGTCATTTGGATTTGATGCTGAATAATGAGGTTCGAGAAATATTCAAGACCAGGAGTAAAATTATTTCTTACATTAGGAGGTTCCTGAATGACCTTGATTTCTTGGAGGTTTGTTTTCACTCCTAGTTTGCTTTGGCCAACTTCCTTTTGCTGTTTCCCTCCTTTTCATTTACCTGCCATGCCTTCCTCATCAAGGTTGAAACGCCAATGATGAACATGATTGCTGGTGGAGCAGCAGCCCGTCCATTTGTAACTCATCATAATGACCTTAACATGAGATTGTTTATGCGAATTGCACCAGAACTCTATCTTAAGGAGCTAGTTGTTGGTGGTTTGGACCGTGTTTATGAAATTGGAAAGCAGTTTAGGAATGAGGGAATAGATTTGACACACAACCCTGAGTTCACTACATGTGAGTTCTATATGGCCTATGCAGACTATAATGACTTAATGGAGATCACAGAGCA
>JANTPZ010091131.1:0-31206 GCA_025593235.1 Vachellia pachyceras | reverse complement strand
AAGAGAAGGAAAGAAAAGTAAGAAAGAGGAAAGAGAAAGAAGAAAAAAGTAGGAAAGAGGGAAAAGTAGGAAAAGAGGAAAAAGTTGGAAAGAAAAAACCTATATTTCAAACCGAGGTTTTGTAACCAAAATAGTTTTTTTGAAAATTTGTTGTGTTTGGACAAAATTTAGGTTTTAGGGTAAAACCTAGATTTTGAAACCAAACATAGGTTTCAGAAAAAGAGGCAAACAAGCCCTTAATTTACAAATGACGTCAGCCAACAAAGTATTGTTTTACTTTTACATAAAAAATGGAGCCGAAATTCAAATTATATTGAGTATATTCGTTTTCTTCCATTACCAGGTGATCATACAGGGGCCAGTAGCCAGTTAAAAAAGTAGTGTTCAATGTTACAGAGCGAGGTGAGCAGTATTTTGGGTTATGGAACTTCAGAAATTATTTATATTTGAGGTCAGAGGCAGTAACAAATACCTTTCACAGTTGAGTGCTACCAGTGTTACAGTGTAGATGAGTGCAACTCTTAACGAACTGTCAAACTTAAAAACACAAAAGAATATATATTCAAAAATATGTTAAAAGTGTTTCCCAAGTGAAATTAAGCGTTTAAAAAAAGATATACACATAACGTGGATAGTTGAATACTAATTTTTCCTTTATAAATAATATCGATAGATAGCCTGTATGGCAAAATATCTACACGTGTTCTTTACTTGTCTGATAACTTGACCACGGTCCAAACACACGGTTAAGAATCTAAATACAATTTGTTCTATAAAAATTTTATACTTTAAAATAATTAAAGCTTATAAAAAATTTTAATTGTCACAGTAAAAATATAATATTTATATCAAAAATAAAATTGAGATGCAGCCAAGGGACAGTAGCCAAGGGACACATGAACAAGTTTTCACAGATATTTATTACTGCGGCCGTTTTTTAAGAAAGAAAGATGCAATTAGAACTTGTTTGGTTTTAATTTCTAAAATCAACGTTTAATTTTAAAATTTAGGTTTTACTCCAAAAACTATATTTTATCTTAGAAAGGATATTTTAAATACAAAAAATTGTTTTGAAACCTGTGTTTTGAAAAATCTATTTTCTTGTCTAATCACACCCTCTATCCTAATAAATTTTCTATTTCCTACTTTTTCTTTCATCTTTCTTACCCACTTTTTTCCTCATAATCCGTAAAAGCCAAAACTTCCCAAATACAATAACCTTTTCAAAACCTAACTTTTACCTCGGAATTCATAAAAATTATTTTCTGAAACATAAATTTTATCTCAGAATCTATAAATGTTATTGTCAAAATAACTTTCAAACGAGCCTTAGACTGATTGTGAATTTTGAGAAGCAAGGTATGGTTAGTAGCCTTTAAAGTCTGGATTTCATGCAGGTTTGAGAAATTTGTTAAAATAGTTATTTTACACAAATCGATGTAAGCATGTGAAATGAATTTTGTCTTGACTTGTGTATATCGTGGTTTCAACGTGCTTCTTCAACAAACACGAATTTGTAGTTCTATTGAAATGTAGGGGGTACATTTTTAAAGTGATTATGTAAATAAATGTTTTGATTAATAATTTCTCTAAAAATTTGATAGAATTTGCCGCGTGTTTGCAACGCACACAATGATTTTATATGTCTTATCGATGTGTTAAGCGCTCAAAAGACTATTTTTGTTTTTGAATTAGATTAGAATTTTTGTGATCACCATGGCATCAATAGCCCCTATAGCTCAAGGGTAGAGCGTCAGTCTTTAAAACTGAAGGTCTGTAGTTCGATTCTGCATGGGGGCACTTCTTATTATTAATTTTTCTCTACGACTCTCCACTTTCCTTATCCATTTATACCCTTTCCCCCTACCTTAGCTCCTTACAGCGATGTGTTTGTGTGCATTCCCTGAGCATGCAGGGCCTATATATTGTTCTTTCCTGTGCACGCAAGTATGGTCACCACCTCATGTACCGTACAACTTCACTCTTGTTTCAAAGTTTTCAGACTTTAAAATTAAGGTGAGTTTGATTTCCGGTTTGATCCCAACCTCCTCATAAGCCATGCATATCAACTTACCTCGTAAGAACGAGATCCTGCCTTCACTTCTGTTTGTTGTTCGGAGCATATATTTCACGTAACTTGGTACGGCCTATATCTGTACATGTAGTTTGTGTGCGCTTCTTGTGTTTCTGAAACATTAATTCAAAGAGATCGAATTTCCCAGATTTTAAAATGACGCGACCGAAAGAAAGGAATCAGAAACACTGTGTAACAGTTCGATTATATATATATATATATATATCGAAAACCATAGCCAAAAAATTGGGGCAAGCATAAATTGATATATATATATATATATCATTGGATACAGAAATTGTAAAATGCCCCGATGAAATCCAAGACATGAGAGTCATAAAGAATAGGGATTGGGATTATCAGGTTTATATATTAATTTTGTTGAAACCAAGGCTGTACGAGGGAGATTAAGAATAGTTTAGGACACGTTAGCCACAGTAATTCCTTGTTAGCCTCATTATCGTTTTCGTAAGAAGAGAAAAGGCATCAAAACCCAAATCCACTCTCTCTTCATTAATAAGCAACATTCTTCTTCTGTATCCTCCACTCGCAGTACTGTCACCATTCACCACCCTCTATAGACTAACGTGGGAGTTTGGAAGGGCGTTTGTATTTTCCAATTACATCCTTAAATGCTTTTTTTTTTAAATTGAGATAGTTTCTTTTACATATTTATCTCGTAAATCTAAAAACACTTTTCCACCGCTTTTTTAAACAGGCACAATACAGTCTCTCTTTCTCTCCAATTTTCTTTCATTCTTTTTGTTTGCATTTAAAAAAGATGGCATCAGATCCGAAGCAAATTGATCCCCCGGGGCGATTACTCCACCACACCACGTGCCACCCTCTTTCCCTCATCATCATTCTTTTCCTCCCTTTCTTCTAAAAATAAAATTTGAAGTATGGTCACATGGATGAGGGTGGTGGTGCTAGCGCCTTGGACACGTGTTGTGTAATGATGATGACATTGCTCAGTGAGGCTAGCCACGCCACCCGTTTCTTTAGCCTCCCACAGTGCCCTCTGCCCCGCCCTGTTACCCTCTTGCCTCACCCCCACAGTTGCATAGAAACATTCAGTACTTGCTTGGGAAGCATTTCCAAGTTTTGGAATGCATTCTTACGTAGGAAGCATTTCCAAGTTTTGGAATGCATTCTTATGTAGGAGGAGATCAAACCCCTCTTACATTTTTATTTAAGGATGCGTAAATCATTTTTTTAACAGATTTCCAAATAAGCATATGACAACTCATCCGTAAATCCGCTGGAATTAAGTAGCATTAGTACTCTAACGTTAGCCTTCAAGGCATGAAAAATTAAATGGCAGCTATCCTCATCATCATGTTTTCAATATATAATTAAGCACACAGGACAACCCTACTGAAGAGGCAGTAGATAAAGATTCTCCTGAGATGAGTCCAGCACGTTACGTTGGTCAAGTGAAACTGAAGGTGAATATGGTTTTTGCCACGACCCAGATAATCCAAGAATTTGGACACAGCTAAAGGACAAGCCAATATGGTGGCCATTTAATCTATGGAGTCCCTACGACACTGGGTAGTTATACATAGTGCTTGTTTGGGAACTCCGTTGAAGGAAATGGATTTACAGTTTCTGAGGCATTTTATAGATTTCGAGATGGTTTTACGGATTTCAAGATGGTTTTTATGGATTTCGAGATGGTTTTTACAGATTTCAAGATGGTTTTGTCTCGGCTTACGTGTACCGTTTTGGTAACGATGTTGCCAAACAAGCACATGGACTTATGGGTTGAGGGGTCATTGGTGGAGCCAGGCCATTGTTAATTCAGTGAATGTTCATAGGCTGATGCTTCCCAATCATTTACGATGAGGAGGACTTGGATGATTAGTTTATGTGCGTATGTAGGGGCATTTCTTTATGTCCAAACGCACATGGTCCCCATCAAATAGGGGAATCATAGCCTTGGCATGAACACAAGATTCTAAAAAATGGCTAAATGCAAGAGAATTCCCAGAAAGGATTTGAAGCAGCAGTAGCAGCCAAAAGCTGATGAGAGAAGAAACAATCAAAGGGAATTTCCAAAGCACATGTTATTAATATTCATAGAAACTTATCTTCATCATCAATAAAAGTTAATTGTTTTACCCATCATGAATTTCCCCCCAATGAATTAAACCACCCTGGGAATTTTTGCCGAATCTCCTTGAAGTCTAATGGAAACCATGAAAAAGACGCTCAATAACAACAATCTCTGAGATTTTTTTTCCCACCTTCCCTAACATCTCTGATTTACGTGGTTCCAACTTGCTGAAAGAAAGTTCCATCCAGGTGATCTGCGGCTATATGACAGTGACAATGTCGCAGAAAGCTAAAAGCTTCTATTTCAAATATATCGATAAAAGAGAAAGCGGTTAGCTGTACAAAACCAAACCCATTGAGCTAGCAACCGGAATTCGCATTCTCAGTTTTTTTTGTTCTACCTTGTGTCAGGTTAGCCTCATCATCACACTATAGTCCTGATCTAAAATCTCCTTGTTCTCTCCTCCGCTGATTCATCATATATGGATAGTAATCAATTTAAACGAACCCATTGGTATCGGCCATCCAACGGCATATCTTTAGCAATGTCGTAGTTGTACCTGCAAGGTAAAAAGAAAGTTGTTAGTTACTGAAAGTTCGATCTCTACGGTGCGCAATCGATCTCTCTCATATCCTGCGCCACTCAAACAAGCAAAGCACTCACTTCTCTGTGAACCGTTCCTGCTCGTACTTCTCAGCCATTGCAAAGAACTCCTCAATCTCCTCCTTTGGTAGCATAATGTTAGGCGTCACCGTAATGTTCAGCTGCTTGCTCACCACCACCGCCGATGGTGACTTCACCTGTAACGTCATTGCTTCTTCCGAGTCTCCGAAGGATTCGCTTAACAAGTATTCGTCCTTGCTGAACAAAACCGTATATGAAAGTAATAATCAGATGGGAAGCGAAATATATATGAAATTATAAGACGATTTGAAATTTAATTTCAACGGGCATGAAAAGAGAGAGAGAGAGAGAGAGCATTGTGGAAAACCTGAATAATTTGACATCGCTGCACGTTGATTCTACAATTTCGAAGCTCTTGGCCTGCAGGATCACATTAATGTTAGCAACTTTTATTAAAAAACAAACCAAGAAATTCTTAACACAAATTCGAGAATAAAAAGAAACGGAAATTGAAATTTCCAAGTGAGTGACCGACCGACCGACCGATTGGCAGCTAAGAAACATATGCGAAAAAGAAAGATAAAGAGACTATCAAAACTAAAATGGTATTGATAAAAAGAGCGTATAGCTACTTCTCGGCAACATTATGCTGCTCCCTTATGTTTTTTTTCTACGTGCCCCCTTCCTCCTCCTCCAAAATACAGTTCAGAAACCAAGCATGATTCCAGCAGACACAAACACAAGAGTAAATGAGAAAGTACTAAACATATTCAGAAACTAAAGTTTGCACCTCCAGATCTGGCGGCGGCGTCTTGCTGTCCACAACGCCTGAGCTAGTTTTGACAACATTACTCGAACCGCAGGAGAATGACCGGCTAGAAAAAAGTTCACCAGAAACAACCGTGCCGGCGGAATTCAAAGAACTAGCATGTGAAAACGTCATGTAGTGCAACCCCTCGCACAAATGATGCGTGTTGTTGTGGTGGTCCACGGAAGAGCATAACTCCAATTCAGGAGAACCCCAACCAGAACCAACAATGCTAGGCTTCCTCTTCTTGGACATGAAAGCTCCGCTTGAAGCATCCATGTCTGCAATCATGGAAACGTTGCGTTTGTTGCCACCCATTCTCTCTTCCTCCTCTCTCTCTCTCTCACACACACTTTCTCTTCCTTTTCCTCACTCGCTCTGATTATGCAGCGAAGCCTAGAGAGAGATAGAGACGGAGCTTAAAAGGCATGCGATCATAGAAGACCATGAATCGATGAGCTGGTGATCAGGTAGATGGACGGTTGAGATGGCTTTTATGTAGAGGTGGTCCATTTGACTCGCTCACCGGGACAAAACGTCATTGTTATAGTGACTTGAGTCATCGGATAATATTGATGCGGGACCCAGGTTAGGCGTCGTTTCCGAAAACGTACTCACCCGAAAACGCGCACTCGTGCAATGCCGTTTGCAGAATTATAAGTAGCCCACGTGGACGGAAACGGTTCGCTCCATCTTCCCTGCACACTGGAGTCAACGTTCTCAGTGTGGGCCGTGGGGGGTAAAATGAAAAAGGAATTCTTGCATGGACATGGTCTGCCACATCATTTATGGTCTGACCATTCACAAACCAACAACTCAGCCTATATTAATCTGATCTGTCACCCCTCCTAAATCTTAGCATTCCTAATTTCACTGTCATAGCGCTAGTCACGTTTATTAATTCGTTATCAGAAACCATAAATATATGTTGGTTAATTCATTTAATCTACATTAAACTGAAGCATTTTTTTCCTTTTTTTCAACTTCACCCTTATTAAATGAAGGAAGAAGAAAATACAAAGAGACACATTTAAGTATGTTTAAAAAGTGATTTTACACAATCCGAGTAAAGTATATGAGATAAATTTTATCTCGATTTATGTGAAATTGCTTCTAGAAGTTCAAGAAACACCTCCTTAGACCTTAAACGGGTAAAATCATAAAATAAAAATTAATTATTCTATAAGTGACTTGTATTTGTGGATCAAGCTATTCCTTCAGAAGTGACTCATAATGGGGAGTGCCTTTATTTAATCTCCTCCTATCTTAAACGTACAAGGTAAATAATTTATTTGCAAATATTAATTAAAAAATAGTTATTTATAAAAAATTGCGCCTTGGTTTCTTAAAGCATCCATTTAATCATTTATATCAAAAAACTGATCATTGATGAAAACTAGCCCTTAATACGTAGAGTTTCGGAAAGTAATTATAAATCTACCAAAGTTGATTCAAGTATTACATTTAAAATCAAAGTAAACCCCTCAATTAACTTTTTTTTATTTACAATTAAAGGGAGCATATACGAATAGTAATGTGCATATGCAAGGTTAAACTAGAAATGAGAAATCTGTATCGGATCATTTTTACAAAAACTTGGATGTCATGGGTTCAATCCCATTTATTATAATTTAAAGTATCAATGCCAACCATCTAAATATAAAATGAGAACTGTGTACTAAATTACATAAACTTGTAGACAAGATATCATGGGTGGAACATAATTAAGAAAGTAAAGGGTGTGATGATAGGATCACATTTTTTTTAACTGGAAGTGAACCATATATTTGGCCAGCTTCATGAACTTAATGGGTCCGTTTGAAAACGCGGTAAAGAAATATTTTAACACAAGTCGAGATAAATATGTAAATGAGACTATATCATTTTACAATAAGGGACGGTTAAACGCGTATTTGGATCATACAAACGGCTTAATGACTATCATTTCATTGTGTGCGTGCGAGCAAGAGAGAGAGAGTAGTGGAAGTGACAGGCGAAAGGGATAGATGTGAAGGAGAAGAGGAAATGAAAGGATATGGATATTATGAAGGTGAGAAGCAAGTACGTGGGTAGGCCAGGCAGCTTAGGGCCTTAGGCTCCTTCTCTGCGCCGGCATTCTTCTTTCCTTAACCCCACAGAGCTATATATCAGAGGCGTGCAAGCGATGCAACTGTCCGACCACTTCATGGAGGAAGCTAGGGAATATGGACCGCTTTGCCTGCATTCAAACCCATCAATATCATTTATATATCGAATGTAAAAAATGGGAACCATCGGTCTTACCTCTTCAATCTCATAAAACATGGAACCATCAGCTAGCATTTCCCTAAGCGGACGTGAGTTCGAACCTGGACAAGCGTTCAATGGGAGGGGATTACCCATCTTTAGTGTAAAGCATCTTATAAGCATGCGCCAAAAATATATTCTCACTCCGGATCAGTCGGTTGTCCTAGGTTATCTGATCCGTTGAAAAAAGTCAGGAACTTAGGAAAATGCGGTGGATACCGAGGGTCTGTAGTGGGCCATAGACCAAATCTGCCATTGTTCACCAAAAAAAAAATCTCTTAAAAGATGGAGTCTATGATAGAAATGATAATGGTGAGGCTAAAAGTTTGTGATGAGGATATCTTATCATAAAATGAAGGGAATTCTTTGTGTGAATATAATGAAGAAATGTAATCTCAAAAAAATCTACAGCATGATCATGCAACTCACTCGTTATTGAAATTTTTTAGAAATCTTAATTCTTTGAAACTTTATAGTAATTGATCGACAACCATGAAAGATATAGCTCTTAAGTTGAAATGCGTGTGAAAGCAAACAACATATTTTAGAAGAGTTGCCATCAATTAAAGCAGAGGATGCTCGAATTGACTACGATCAGACAGACACTAGTACAAAATAAAGGTTCAACAGAAGGTATGATCAAAGAGAAGGATGAAAGGGGGGATTGGAATAAAGGGTAGAAATGGCAATTGAAGAGATAGGCATGTACATATAGTAAATAAACTGACAATATACAGGCAGTGGTGTTATGCTACAGCATACGCAGCGATATTGATTCGGTTTGTGATTAATATGGTTGACACAGATAGAGATGGCTAAAGTGGAGTTAATATAGGAAAAGACAGATGGGGTCACAATATGCAACAACCAAACGAGGCAGAGGACAATAATAATTTCTGTAGAGACAATCACGCCACAACGCCAAACTCCAACACCATATCTATCCACTCAACATGGGGGAGTTAGAACCTTTCTTAATTAGCTGCCTACATTAGTTTTTCCTCGGTACAAAAAATAAACGAAGACACAGGCTTCCAACAAAATCCTACGAGGGATTGCAAATCCCTCTTGATCCTCTCGAAGACCATCTACCACATCTAGTGGAGGACACTTCCAAACCATGAACTCTTCCACTTGATAACCACTTTGTTGAATGAAAGACGAAAGCAGTTGTGCAGAAGGGAGAAGCTAAGAGAGAGAATGCTTTCTTTGTTGGCTAAAAGACGAAATGAGCTAAAAGACAAAAGGAGTAATGTGCAGAAGAAAAAGAGAAAAGCTGATGGAAATGCTTTTCAGATGCAACAACTTTCTCTTATTATTCAATATAATAAAATGACATTTCAAACAATTAAATAGGCAAAAGATAAAATTGAATCTCCTAAAAATTCTCAACAAACAAAGTCCATAACCGACTAACAAATTCCATTATTAACTGAAACAGAAAAAAGTGGAAGACTAAATCAAAGTTTTGAATTAATCTTCAACACTCCCCCTTAATTCAAAACTGAAAACACCAAGTAATTTTCTAAAATAACAGAATTTCTCCTTTGATAAAGCCTTTGTTAGAACATCAGCCAAGTTTTCTTGAGTGCTGCAATACTCCATGCTTATCTCCTTTTTTATCACTAGATGACGAATGAAATTATAACGAATATCAATATGTTTGGTTCTACTATGAAATGTTGGATTCTTCGTCATAGAGATGTTGATTTATTGTCACAAAATATCTCGGTTGGTCCCCTCTGTTCTTGCTGAAGATCCATCAACACTCTCTTTAGCCATATTGCTTGACATGCTGTTGATGTTGCTGCAATAAACTCAGCTTCAGAAGTTGACAGTGCTACAGTAGCTTGCTTTTTTGAGCTCCAAGTGATGACTCCTGAACCTAGAGTGAAAACGTTTGCTGAAATACTTTTTCTATCATTCAATGAACTTGCCCAATCACTATCTGTGTACCCACATAACTTGAGGTTAGAGACTTTAGAGTACCAAATTCCATACTCTAAAGTTCCAACTATGTAATGCAAGACCCTCTTTGCTGCACCAAAATGGACTTTAGAAGGGTTTTGCATAAACCTGGAAATAATGCCAACAGGAAATGCAATATCAAGTCTAGTGTGAGTAAGATAGATTAAACCTCCCACCAAGCTTCTAAATCTCCTTGCATCTGCCTTCTCTTCTCCATCTTCTTGCTGTAGTTTCTCATTAATATTCATGGGAGTAGCTGCTGGCTTGCAATTAAGCATGCCAAACTTGTTAAGAAGGTCCCTAGCATACTTCTTTTGAAAAAAAAAAATATTCCATCTTCACCTTGATGCACTTCAAGACCAAGGAAATAATGCAATAAACCCATGTTTGACATTTCAAATTCATTCATCATCTGAGACTTAAATTCATCCACAAAAACAATAGAGGAACTAGTGTAAATGATATCATCAACATAAACACAAACAATGATGAAATCAGTTCCTTCCTTTTTTACATATAAGGTAGGCTTATTTTCACTTCTCAAATAACATTTCTGTTGAAAATATCCATCAAGCCTGCTGTACCAAGCTCTGGGAGCTTGCTTCAAGCCATATAATGCCTTTTTTAACTTGTACACTTTTGATTCATTAACTTCTTTGATGAAGCCTTCTGGTTGTGCTACATAGACTTCTTCTTGTAAATTTCCATTGAGGAATGCTGATTTGAACTGGCTATTGAAGTTGAGCAGCTAATGCTAGAACCAGTCTTACAGTTTCAAATCGGGCTACTAGAGAAAATGTTTCTTCAAAATCAACACCATACTGTTGTGCATAGCCTTTTGCCACAAGACGAGCTTTGTGTTTTTGCAAATTCCCATCTACATCAAACTTTGTCTTGAACACCCACTTCAAGCCAATAACATTTTTTCCTTCTGGAAAATCCACCATCTCCCATGTTCTATTCTTTTCAATGGATTTTATCTCCTCCTCCATTGCTCTTTTCCATTCCTTCTTTTCAACTGCTTCTTCAAAATTAGATGGATATGAAACATAAAGAGTAAACTGACAAGTATATATATCATTAGTAAATCTGGGATTTGGTTTTGGAACTCTTGTTGATCTCCTTAAGGGAATTGATGTAGAAGAAAACTCTTCAATAGTTGTGGGGGAAGAGTTTCTACTTGGGGAATCTGCTACAAGTGGCTCATGTCCTTCCTCTTGAGGGATTTCTATGAAAATGTCTTGCTGCACTTGTTCATCATTCCAAACCCAGCTAGCACTTTCATCAAATGTCACATCTCTACTAATGGTAATTTTCCCACTTGTCGGATTGTACAACTTATATACTTTAGATTGAGAACAATAACCAATGAAAATGCATTTCATAGATTTTTCATCAAATTTTTGAGAATGGGTCTTAATCAAAGCATAAGCTATACAACCGAAAATCTTTAAGTGGCTTACCGATGGTCTTCTTTCTAACCAAGCTTCATATGGTGTTCGATTACGAACAGCTTTTGTGGGAGACAAATTGAGAAGGTAAACTGATGTTGCAACTGCTTCTGCCCAAAAACGAGTAGGAAGACCTTTCCCTTTCATCATGCTTCTAGCCATCTCTACTACAGTACGGTTTTTCCTTTCAGCTACACCATTTTGTTCTGGTGTATATGGTGCTGTAAGCTCCCTGCAAATTCCACTTTCCTCACAAAAATTGTTAAATGCAGTTGAGACAAATTCACCTCCTCTGTCTGTCCTCAATGTCTTTATTTGAAGACCACTTTTTCTCTCCACAAGAGCTTTGAACTTCTTGAACCTGTCAAAAGCTTCATACTTGTTTTCCAAGAAGTAAACCCAAGACATACGGCTGTAATCATCAGTAAATAGCAAGAAATATCTACTGCCACCAAGAGATTCAACACTCATAGGCCCACACAAATCAGCATGTATTAATTCAAGACATTCAGAGGCTCTCCAAGCCTTACCTACAGGAAAAGGTCGTTTACTCTGCTTTCCATACACACATCCTTCACAAAAATCAAGAGTATCAAGTGTTGGTAAACCAAAGACCATTTCTTTTTGACTTAACAGCTTCAAGCCACTGATATTTAAGTGTCCATATCTCAAATGCCACAATCGAGTCTCATCATCAACACTAGAAACCAAAGCATACTTTTCAAGCAATGAAGTATCCAATGGAAACATCCTATTTTTAGACATAGGAACATTAGCAACAATTTGCCCAGATTTTTTGTCTCTAATGGTGCAACAATAATCATTAAACAAAGTTGAATAACCATTATCCATCAATTGTCCAACACTAAGCAGATTATGAGATAGACTTGGAACATGCATCACATCATGTACATGTTTAACATTACCTTGACTGCTCGTAATGCTAACAGTCCCTCTGCCCTCAACTTGGATATGCTTGTTGTTACCCAGAGTTACATCTGATTTCTGGGACTCATCAAGCTCCTTAAACAAAGACTTTATTCCTGTCATGTGATTAGAACAACCACTATCCACAAACCATACATTATTATTAGTCTCTTTTTCACAACATAAAGCCATAAAGAGCTTACTTTCAACATCTTCATTATCAGCAAAGTTGGCTTGATTTTTCTCATCTTTCTGCTTCTTCCAACAAAAGGCCTCTTTATGGCCAGATTTTTTGCAATAATGACATTGGAAGGTTTTTTTTCTCTTCATTAGAACCTCCCCTGCCTTGACCTCTTTCTTGACCTCTGCCACCTCTTCCACGACCTCTAACATGCCTTCCACGACCACGTCCAGCAAGGCTGTCATGTGTCTCTGCTTTCACCTGAAAGGCCTTTTCTTCATGCTTGTCAACAGACCTAAGCAAACGTTCTTCATGTGCTTGCAAAGAACTCATTAGTTCATCAAATGAGTAATCAGAAAAATCATGAGCTTCCTCAATTGCTGCAACTATATGCTCAAACTTTGGAGTAAGACTCCTTATAACTTTTGCAACAATAATTTCTTCGGTTATATTCTCTCCATAAGACCTCATTTGATTAACAAGAGAGGAAACTCTAGATAAGTAAGTTTGAATAGATTCACCATTCTTCATAAACAAGGTTTCAAAATCATGACGATAGGTCTGCAACTTTACCGTAATCACTTTAGAGGAACCTTGAAATTCTTTCTTCAGAATCTGCCAAGCTTCCATTGACCTTTTTGCAGCTGCAATTCTGGAAAAAATCGTCTCATGGACAGCTTGCTGAATGAAGAACAAAGCCTTCGCATCCTTCTTTTTTGTCTCCTTCAACTTTTCTGCTACCTCCTCGTCTGGGTCAATGTAATCTACAAAGCCAAACTCCACCAAGTCCCAAAGATCTTGAGATATGAACAGTGTCTTCATTTTGACACTCCAAAATTCATATTTTTCTCCTGTAAAAATGGGCATCATTGGCTGAGAAGAAGAAAAAGAAATCGTATCATTCATGGCCATCTCTCACTCTCTCACTCGTGTTTCCCGAGCTCACAGACTACTCAAAGCAAAGAAATTATTTGCATCAACCCAAAAGTGTTTCACACAAAAACCCAATGGATCCCAATCTCACTTTCACTCTATTACCCACTGGACAAAACCAAGGCTCTGACACCGCTTTGTTGAGTGAAAGGCGAAAGCAGAGTTGTGTAGAAGGGAGAAGCTAAGAGAGAGAATGCTTTCTTTGTTGACTAAAAGATGAAAGGAGCTAAAAAACAAAAGGAGTAATGTGCAGAAGAAAAAGAGAAAAGCTGATGGAAATGCTTTCGGATGTAACAACTTTCTCTTATATACAATATAATAAAATGACATTTCAAACAATTAAATAGGCAAAAGATAAAACTGAATCTCCTAAAAGTTCTCAACAAGCAAAGTCCATAACCTACTAACAAATTCCATTATTAACTGAAACAAAAAAAAGTGGAAGACTAAATCAAAGTCCACCGCTTTTTTCTGTTTCAGTTAATAATGGAATTTGTTAGTGGGTTATGGACTTTGCTTGTTAAGAATTTTTAGGAGATTCAGTTTTATCTTTTGCCTATTTAATTGTTTGAAATGTCATTTTATTATATTGAATAATAAGAGAAAGTTGTTGCATCCCAAAGCATTTCCATCAGCTTTTCTCTTTTTCTTCTGCACATTACTCCTTTTGTCTTTTAGCTCCTTTCATCTTTTAGTCAACAAAGAAAGCATTCTCTCTCTTAGCTTCTCCCTTCTGCACAACTCTGCTTTCGTCTTTCACTCAACAAAGTGGTATCATGAACTTGAAGAGGAATATGGGATTACAGTCATTTTTTGACTGGGACCTGTTCTAGGGTGTTGCTTGTTGGAAGCTATGAACATGGAGGAATAAGGATTTATTTGAAAATGACTTCTCAAAGCCTCTGGATCCTTTCAATGCAATCATTTCTTCTTGGAAGTTTTTTTGTCCAGAGTAATGATATAGTGAAGCTATGTTCCGAAATAAAGGTTGTTCAGGTTCAACGTTGATTATTTAAAGTATATATTTGATTATTTAAATTTATATCAAGTTTCAATTTAATCCTTTAAATTAAAAATGTACAACTTTAATCATTTTATTTTAACATCTTTAATAAGTTGAATTATATGAAATGTAAATGGTAATTTTACAATTAAATATGGATAAAATATGTTTAAATTTTAAGTATTTAATATAATAATTTTATATTTTAAAATTTATCTAATTTTTATTATCATTTCATTCAGAGTTTAACTTTAATTAGTCATCATTTTTCATTAAACAAAATTAAAAACGTTATGAAGAAATGAGTAAAAATGTATTATTTTAAGCGCAAGAGATGTATACTTTAAGGTATAATTAATCTTATACATAATTCCATGTTTTAAAGTTGATCTAATCGCACAACAAATAACGGCTTAATAGCGATAGCGTGCAGAAACCATAGCCCAACAGACAACCAATCTCTGATAAGCACTTCTTGATCCAAGTTCATTCTCAGTTTCACCACGTCGCGTCTTACAAGCGTTGACGTCATCCCGAATCATTTACCGGTGATCAGTACTCAGAAAACAGGCCCAGGTTCTCTCTGTGTTCCTATCTGGCGTTTGATTGTTCTCGAACATTTGTTTCACCTTATGCAGTTTTATTCTGATTAGATCCGTTTTGGGTGGTTATGAATTCTCCATCATCATGTTTGGAAGAGCTTGTTCTGTTTCCAATTGAGATTTTGTGCATTCTCTATACGCTCCGGGAAAAATTAAGAACCAATTAGGAAATAGGCCGTTGAATTTGATTGCCTGCAACTCATGGACTGGGTCATATAATTGCCCTTTGGATTAATAATTGATTGTGGATCTCTAGATTGTGTCCCTTCGTAAATGTCCATTTTGTTTCGAGGATTGAACATTTTATGCAGTTATTGTTTTACTTGCAGTCGCCGTGGCTTTTCCTACTAATGCAAATTAGGGCTTAATTTTTCGACCAGCTTCTCTTGTAGGGAGTGGTAATTGATATTTCTGACTTTTTTTGGATTATATTTTGGAACCACTTGTTAGGTAGGTCGGTATTGCATTGGGGGCCTGACATTGATCATATTCTGGTCCTGGAGATTCTTGGAGATGAGTCAAAGGGGTTTAGTGTATAGCTTCGTTGCTAAAGGGACTGTCGTATTGGCAGAGCACACTTCATATTCGGGAAATTTCAGTACCATTGCTGTTCAATGCTTGCAGAAGCTGCCTTCAAATAGCAGCAAATACACGTACTCATGTGATGGATACACATTTAACTTCCTCATTGACAATGGATTTGGTATTTGACTATTCTTATATGTTATTGTGTACTACGGATAGTCTACAGGTCTACAAGCTTATCTGAAAGCTTTTCCCTTTGGTGCAGTTTTCCTTGTTGTTGCTGGTGAATCTATTGGACGGAGTGTGCCATTTGTATTTCTTGAACGTGTGAAGGATGATTTTAAACAGCGTTATGGTGAAAGCATTAAGAATGAGGGTGCCCATCCACTGGCTGAGGACGACGATGAGTTTTTATTTGAAGACAGATTTAGCATTGCCTATAGTCTAGACAGAGAATTCGGGTTTGTTTAACCTTTATCCTGATTCAGATTTTAAGTTATTGTTACTTGTTGCTTTCATCATAGTTTGGTGGTGTTTTTTTTATAAAGAGCTTGGTGATGTTTTAATTCATTTAATGTTCTGATTCAATATGTGTTCTTATCCTGTTACACAGGTCAAGACTTAAGGAGCACATGCAGTACTGCATGAACCATCCGGAAGAAATGAGCAAACTATCGAAATTAAAGGCTCAAATAACTGAGGTCAAGGGGATAATGATTGACAATATTGAGAAGGTATGAAGTTGGCCTGTTGACACATGCCCACAAAGGCACAAACATATTTTATTGTGTTATTAATTATATAGATGTTGGTTCTAGACTTCTTGCTTCTATCATATACTGTATGTTCTGGTTCTAGACTTGGAGTATGAATGAGGTAGAGGCGTCTGGTTATAGCTTTTTGTATCATGATGTTAGAAGGCTTGAATTGAAAATATTTTTGGAGCAATGCTCTGTGAATCAATTGATGTCAATGTGATGGCTGCCCAAAAAATGTAATACATATGTAGTTGCATTAAATTATGAAATTATGGTTTAAATAAAGTGTTATGATTATAAATTGCAGATATGAGTTGTTCTTTTCCTTGAATAAAGATCATTGAACATTTTGCAGTGTCATATTTTTCTTCTGCTACGTTACTGTTCAAAGTTTTTTTTGTGCTATGATGATATTTATATTAGAACTCAAGCACACCCTTCTTGTCTCAAGAAACCTTTTGGCTATTTTCCTGTGATTACAAGTATTCCTCTTCTGTTGATCTGCTTGCTGGTAAAATTTTTACTACAAAAAAAAATTCTAACTTCAATGATCAAAAGACATTATATATGAAAAAAAAATGAAGAAGAGAGAGAGAGAGAGAGAGAGAGATTTCTTGGTGTTGTGATATGGGTCTAGAAGTATAGAACTGCAAATATAGTTAATAGATGAATGTAGATTGTGTTTAACCAAACCCTCTTGATTGGACTGTTTCTGGTTCTCATCACCTGTTTCTGAAGCGAATCATTTGGACCTGCATGATTTTTGTTGTTCAGAGATACTTAATCATCAAGTTGGAAATTGAGAATATACTGTCACTAGCGTGCGAGGAAGTGTTAAAGTGGGCTTTTCGTTGTTGCTTTGTTTAATGACTATTGTAAATAATTTAACTTCTAAGGACATCATCATACTTAGCCCTTAGCCTTGTGGATATAATTTTGAGTTACCCTTAGTTTCTGGCTTATAAATATAGGTTCTCAACTCTTGAAAATACATCCGAGTTCCTTACAAGGGGAGGTAAGAATACATTCTTTACTTTTTCTTTAATCTATTAATATTTAGAATTGTATGTTCCTTTACAAGTTGAAAATATTATGCTTTGAAGTAGTTGACATTAAGAAGAAACCAAGTGAACATTTGGACTTTTCTTTTAAATCATTGTATGAAAGAAGGTTAGCCATTTTAATATATGAGAAAGTGTTTCGGGAGTAGATTCAGTTGGCTAGGATATAACCTGTCCAAGTTAAAATAAATACTGGATTTGCCTACTTTGACTGTTGCAATGTGTAAGGTTTTTGTTATTACAATTTGTCTGAAGGCATTTGCTCATTACAACAGAACTCATGTTGCCATGGCCAAGATCGGCAACATAATGTTCTACTTGCTCAATCTAGTGAGACATTAAGTCACTGCTCTATACTATTTAAGACTCTAATCCTTAGTGGATAACAGGTTTTAGATCGTGGTGAGAAGATTGAACTTTTAGTGGATAAAACAGAAAGCCTTCAGTTCCAGGCATGTAGTATCCCTGGTTTATCAATGCTGGCTTGAAGAATAAACTCAGGAAAAACTACATTCTGTGTCTCTAACAAATAGGTGAACTTCCAATTGCAGTTTGGTCATCCACGGATCAATTTTTTCAACATAATCCCTCAGCCGTCAGATTCCCCAACGACATAATCTGCTGACTTGGATGTTATTGGTAGCAAATCTGGCCCTCATAATAGATGACAAGTAACATTCAAGTCCGCATTTTGTTAGATTTGGCATTAGATTTTGTTGTGAAAAAAGCATTTCAATAGTTGAGGGAGGGAAACATAAGAGATGATCTGTGGAGAACCAAATAGAAGGTTCACCCATCTGTCAGGACCAGAATAAGGATGTTTCCTCAATATAAATCCTCTGACTGATGTGATGATTGTTTCTATCTTCATTATAATTTTAGGCTGATAGCTTCCAGAGGCAAGGAAGGCAGCTTAGACGCAAGATGTGGCTGCAGAATCTTCAAATGAAGCTGATGGTGGGCGGAGGAATCCTTGTCATAATCGTAATACTATGGGTTATTGCCTGTGGTGGTTTCAAATGTTGATGGAGGTGGAGCCAAGCAAATTGAGTTCTGTTATCACAAAAGAACCTAAATGGATGTAGAAAGTGGTACTATACGTCACCTTGTACATTGAATATGATTTCCGAACTTATCTTGTTTCTGGCAAAAAAGTACTTATCTTGTTGCTGTCGTAGCTTGTAATTAAGCTTGAGGAAAGCTGTTGGTTCCTTTTAATCAAACTCCTACCTTAGAAGACATAAATGGGTTTCTCTTTCATTTTATTTGGGTCTATGTTTAGCATATTGCGATTGACATTCCTTTTTTTAATTTTTAATAATTTTCCCATTAGATACTGGGGAAGCTAATTTGAGAATTTACTGGTTGGCTGGACAAAGAAGACATTCACGTACGTATTAAAACTGTATTTTTTTAGGCATTTATTTTGTGAACGGACCTATTGCTTGCTGTGTGCGCGCAAAATAAAGCTAGGCTGATCACAAATGTAAAACTTATTATAAATTTATAATACAAAAATAGAACAATACAGGATAATCAATCATGGACAAGAGCCAAACAGACAACAACTTCATGCCTAAGGGTTTGTTTGGGAAGTCCGTTGGAAGAACGATTACAGATTTCAAGGTAAATATGTGAAAAAAATTTTGTCTCAATAAATGTATGAATGGATTTTGGGGAGGCCGTTTGACTTTTAGCTCTTACGTCAAACATTTTTGGATGTCATACAATCAGACATCACATCTCAGATATTAAGATACTTTGAAAATTGAAAATTAAAGATACCCAACTTCCCCCCCCCCTACAAAAAATGTGATGTGGACCTCAAATTGATGTCATCCTAACGGTCACTTTCTATACGAACAAACATAGATGGAGGAGAGGAGTGTAAAGGAAGGTGATGATAAGCAATGTGGGAAATTCAATTCTATTAATGCTGCCATTGCTCCTGCCATGGCGGCGGTTGTTTGCTTGTGCAGCAGCAGCGGCACCCGCACCATAAGCTGGAATAACCGCAGCACCACCTTGCGTGGGTGTTCTTGACCCGCCACCATTTCCGCCGTTGTGGTGTGAGGAGTGACCCGGCGAGTGACCTCCAGCATGGGCGCCTCCGCCTATAGCCACCTTATATGCATGCAAACCTTTACCTTCTTTCACCTCACTTTCCTGCATCAATTCTGTCCAAAAAAAAAAAAGAAGAATCAGTCAAAGAAATTGTTAGAACTATAAATTGAAAAAGTCTCGCTTTTGTGAAGTGGATGGAGATAATATATTTTTGAAGGAATGAAAATTGCGGAAATGGAATGAAAGCGCGTGGAGAAAACTAATGATGAGTATATAAAGCTTGGGACTTATCATGAGATGTTTGGGGGGGGGGGGATTTTATACTTCTTTTTTATAAATTCACTTTTTCGTACTACCATTGACACTGGTAGTTTGAAATTATAAATATGATTAAACTCATCACACATTACTGACATACAAAAAGCTATCAAAAAAAGATGATATCTTAAACTTTTTTTTTTTATAGGGTATGCACTAACAACTTTACCTTGTAAATGTATCACAACTAATGACATTTCAGTTACAAAAAGGGTTAATGTATAAAAATACCTATTAGTATTTATTAAAAGTATGTTCCACACAATGTACATTATGGAGGTAAAAAAATACTATGATTATTTAAAATGAGATTAAAAATGCCAATGTCATTAAATAAAAGCAACACGGTTAGATATGTAAATATAAATATAGTATCAGTGTTATATTATATTTAACTGCCCTTACATTTTTTTCTCATATTTTAAATATTTATTAGTATTTATACACATATAAAGAATATATGATACCGAATTCTCTTTTTTTAAAAAAAGACAATCAGTATTTTTTGTTAGCCCTGTAGGATAGATAGCTTTTTCGTAGGTTATAAAACTATTGGCAATATGTGAAACTACTGAAAAGAGAACAAGACGTGGGAAAGTGATGAGACAAAGCACAAATTTAAATTTTTGCCACCTTCCTCCGTCATAAATCCAAACATATATTGGGTCCGTTTGGTAAAGTAGTGAAGAAGTACTTATTGGCTTATTCACACAAGTCGATGCAAATATGTGGAGGAGATTGTCTCGTTTTGCGGAAAAACACTATTGAACGTGCTTATTACTACAAGCCAAACGTTGCCAAACAAGCACATTCTCTTTTTTTATGACACTCCGTATCCTTGAGATTGCCACTAATCAACGAAGTATAGAAAATCGGATCGGTAACTGAATCAGATAAGGTAATGGGTTAATGGTCACTAGGTCAGACTGGAGTTAAACCGAGGGTTAGAACGGTGATGAATAAAAAAATTTAAAAATAAATCTTATTACACATTAACACAATTAAACCATTCAAAATTGAAATTTTCAAAAATTAAACAATAAATTCTATTAATAATAAAGTAATTATTGCCAAATTAACCATATACTTATAGTTTATATATTCTCCAACATTATTTATAATTTTTGAAATATTTATCCTTACAAAATATCAAAATATATATGGTAAGGGTTCTGTTTTTTTTTAACTTTCAAATTTGAAATTTGAAAATAATTCATCATTTTTAAAAACTAATTAAAAAGATGATTACATGCATACGAGACAGTGGATCTGTGGGGGAAAGAGTTCTTTTTTATTTTTTACCTTTCAAATTAAAAAATATTATTTTTTTAAAAAAGGTATTTTTTTAAAAAAAAAAGAGTAACCTAATCAGCCCACTAACCCGTCCGTGTTGACAAGGTTGATCCTGGTTCACCCCGAGTTGACCGGTTTGAAATGTCATTCTACCCATTTTTAGGATCACTTTTTTTCCTCCAAATGCTCGAAGAATATTACCTTGCCATGTTGAATTCTTTGTGAAGGTACAAAAAATTTTATGTCCAAATTCTCTCCAGTTCCTCTCTCTCTCTCTGGGCACGTATAGGAGCAAGCAAATGCATATATACGGATACTCCGTTTTAGTTTTAATGAGTTCATGTGGAGTGGAGTCACTAAGAGTAAGAATATGAAGACAAGTTAGAAATATACCTGAAGAGAGGGTCTTCTGAAACGGGGAAGAAGATGATACAAAACTGAGGGATATGGAGATTAGAAGATAAAATTCTGCGATACCCATCATAATTTGTCTATTTTGGTTCTGAGACCCTTCTTCTTCTTCTTCTTAAACTCAGCAGGAGATGGAAACGCTAGAAGGATACATGCATGTGTGTGTAATATGTGGATCTGAATTATTGATCTGAAGCAGAACTGAGCTAGGAAGTTTCTGGTTTTGATGATACAGTATAACGAGTTTACTGGTTTTCTTTGTAAAATAAAAAACAGAGAATAAAGTTGCAGAGGTTGGCTTATCTTACACAACGGCTAGGAGGTTGGCTTATCTGACATGTTGCCGTTTGGTTTTGGTTCAAAAGTGTCTCTACCAATAGTTGGACTTGGAAGCTTTAACTTGAACCCGCATGATTTGTTTCTGTAGTTTCAGAATTCAACTTGGCCTCTCTTAAAGAGCCTTCACTTTAGATAAAATTTGGAGTGTAGAAGAATGTATTAATGATGGCTTCATTGTGCCCTGTCTCTTGTCTGTACGTTTATAGAAGAATAAATCAGATTACCACCGTACATGAGAGGTTACATGGAATTACAAAGTGGGATCATGGTATCCACAAAAGGAGGAACATCATCGAATAAATAGGATCATGGGAATACGACCAAGTCTGCCCCTGTGTGTTACTGTCTTGGGTTGAGCCGTATTTTTGGGCCTCTTATCACACGGCCCAGTTTCAGTCTTTAACAAACTTTGAGATTTAACCCATCATCTGTGGGTTCAACTGACGAAGGGATTATGTTAGTGCTCTCACCTGAAGGGAGAGGGTTCGATCTTAGGGAATGTCACTTTGTTGTGACTCCAATCGATATGCTTGAGGAGATATCACTACAGCTTAGTGAATCTATGTTGACCTATCTTTGTGGCCAGACTTAAAAGGCTTGCTCGACTTGATCCAGTGTCCACAGGGACAGGCCCCAGTGGATCATGAGTTAGGTGCCCCACCCTTGGGTTGTGGGTGAGTCCAACCCTTTTTCTAAAATTTTTTTATAAAAAAAAGCTTTGAGATCTAAACTTCAAAAGAGAAAACAAAGGTTGGTTTTCTTAAATGATATTATCCAGCATCAAGAGAAAATATAGGCACATGTAGATGGACCCCAAACGGATATTGTTATTTGATGCCTCTCTTGGAGTATTTTATAAAATTTGAGAACCAAGGGGTATAGGATAAATTTTATATTTTGTATTGATATTGATCTCAATCAATTTGGTTTTTTTAGCCTTGAATAGTGAACTCAATGTGGGGATGAATTGGAATCTTAAAAAAAAAATTAGGGAAATTTATTCGTAAGTCCCAAACAAGGAACTTATTTAATGAATGGTTCAAATTTTGAAAATATTTATCAAAAGGTTTAATTGACAACATGAGGTCCTATACATTGACAACATCATGCGCTGTATTGACAACACCTCATGTTGTCAATGGGACCTTTTGATAAATATTTTTAAAATTGGGACCATTCATTAAATAAGTTCCTTATTTGGAACCTTCCAATAAATTTCTCAAAAAATTATGCACATACAAGCATTCGATTATAGCTAACAGCAAAAGGATAATAAATATAACATAAGCACAAGTGCTGAAAATAAAGATGGACAGGGAAGCTTCAGCTCATTCAAGTCTGCATCTATTCACCAATCTTCGCACTTGAAATCTTTTCATTAAATCCCTCGTGTGTGATTTTGATACATGAGAAGTCACTACAATTTCACTGTTTCTATGTAGATACTAGTAAATGGAAATTGAGAAACCATTGTAATTTCACTAGTTGAATCCACCATCCCAATCTCACAGATGAAGATAGGAAAATCTTATAAAAATACTGGTGCGGATAAGCAAGCTACTCTTTGAATTCAAATGATTTATTGCAAATTCCAAGTGGGCCAATCACAAGGGCAAGATCCCAAAAGATTAAAGAAGCATTAAATGGGCTAGTGCAGAAGACATGGACAAAGCAAATGACAATTGGATCAAATCTGGATGGAAAAGCTAAAAACGTTATTAATCTCATTTGGGCTAACAATAGAGATGCGGATCAAGTTTTGGGCTTAGAGATGTGAAACTAAAGAGCTTGAGCCAAGTACTTCACATGAGAGGACTCATTTAGGCCTAAATAAGCACATTTTGGGTTTTAAATGATGATCATATTTTATGACTTTTATTTACACGAAAATTACTTACTAGTTGGCAAATTTGACTTTTAGAATTTTCTATTTTAAGAGTTTCCTTATTTACAATTACTGAAAATTAGGTAACTTTCTAGTTTTTTTTAGAGTTTCCTTTTTTGCACTCACGGTAAATTAGGTAACATTTGATTTTCCTTTTTTTCTTGACAGTGTCCATTTTAATTAAACTTTAATATTTGCAATTAAGGCAAATTAAGTTAGATTTGTAAGTTTCATCTAAATACTTTGTAACGCCTCTTTTGACGGCAGACTTGGATTTTGAATGAAAGTTTGCATTTTTATGTACTTTGAGAGGATTCTCTCTAGGGTTCTTTTCAGAACTAACAGACTTATCAAGACTTGATCAATCTTGTGGCGTCTTCTAACACTTAGAGTCCTTATTCTTCCGTGTTCAAGGGTTCAAGTGGATCGTTGACCTTTATTTAACTTTTTTGAGGTGTATATATTTTAGATTGGCTGTGAGTTTGCTGGATCTTTCCCCACCAAACCCCTCAAAATATATAAAGGATAAATGGGGGTTTTGAATAAATAAAATTCCAAGTTCTTTGGTGCATCGATTTTAGATTTTCAAAATGTTATAAATTTACATAGTTATGCTTTATTTCTTGTGTGTGTGTGTCTATATATGTGTGTGTGAATTCACTATACTTCACTAGTTACTCCCTATGCTTAAATTGAAATTCGTTATACTTGCAAATGTAATTCACTATATTAAAACCCCATGTATTTCATTGGGTGCTCCCTATGTTCAAATTATTCCTTATGCTCAAATTGCAATTTGTTATACTTGACTTGCAAATGTAATTCCCTATGTGAATTTACCCTATTAAAACCTGTAAAACTTCCCGAAAAAATGAGACTCCCTTTATTAATGCGTTAGGATGTCAAGTATGATAAATATCAACTTGAGTGTATAAAATGCTCAATGAAATAGAGGAAATGCACGCATATGCAAAATAAATAAAGAGTAAACAAGTAAATTTATAGCGTACTGAAAATCTCAAATTGATGTCTCCAGCCTCATTTGCATATTCAAAATCCTAACTTATCTGGAAAGCATATTTGTGGAATTTTCCCAATAAAGATCATCCCATTGATCGACCCAACGAAAAACCTCTTAAGAATGAGTATGCAATGAGTGGCTGGTTCGGATAGTTAAATGAGTATCACAATCAACAGAGTCTCTATACCTAATTAGGGTTGCTGCAAACTTAAATATGAATATGTTTTATAGCTTTTTTTTTTTTTTGAGAATCTGGACTCACGAAAAGCTAATTGTTAAGTGAAGCATTTAATGCATATATCACATAAAAGGTGGAAGCTTGATAGTTGAATGAGGCTTTGATTAAGTTTGGGCCAGTCCTTAATATACAGAATAAAAGTTCATGACAGAGGATAATTGTGAAATAGGTCAGATATATGAATTAATAGAAATTCCCTCCTTTATTCACACCTATTCATTCTTACAGAGGCCTCGTTTAAAAATACGTTGGAGAAGTGATTTTACGTAAATCAGTAAATATATAAAGAAAATTATCTCGTTTTACAGAAAAATACTGTTAAACGAACTTTTGAAGCTTTCAAACATATTGTCAAATAGAGCCATATAACGATTCAAAATGAGCAAAGGCCATCAAGTAACAATTCAGTTGGGTTGATGACATAATAACTAATAAATAATAATTATATACATGTCATACGTATATATAATAAAACCATATAATTACAAATTGCCTAAAAATAAATTTCGCTTTTTCTTTGTTTTTTTTTTCATTTTATATATGCTCCAGATATATTCATTCCAGTTTTTTAACATTAGGACCAAAAAAACCGCCCGTTTTTCTTCCCGGTCTAATTTCCTTGCCCTCTCCCGATCTCTCCGGGACCAGCGACTCGTGCCGTCCCTGGCCTGCATTCAGTATTCTTGTCTTGTATTTTATGGCCACCTTTTTTTTTTAAAAATTTTTCAATTTCAATCCTTTTAGAAGTAAAGCCTTGAGAAGCTTTCAACTTTCAAGTACACATGATGCTTTTCTAGTCGCCAACAATGGAGGAAGGTGTTCGGAGATGGATAGTAGACATCTCAAAGTGGGACCCACTTCCCCCCGATTTCTCCTTTGCTCTCTCTCTTCTTCCTTCCCATAACCACGCCTCCATCACCAGGTTTCGCCTCCTATGTTGTAGAATTACTAGTTGTTCAACCTGATTCACTGTTGATTATTTTTTAAAACTAAAAGTTTTGTCAATCTCTACAACGCTCGACACTCAGTTTAGCTATTGATTTCTTGTTTTGTTAATAAATTATTACAGTTTGTGTTCGATATTCGGTAGAGAATAGTGATTTGCAAAATGAAAATGTGAAGTAATAAAATTCTGGAGGAGTATGTTTGATTTTCATAATCACGTGAAGGAATCTTTGTCTTTTGTTAACTTTTGTCTGCTTTCCTTCACTTGCATTTAAGTATTTTAATTGTTTAGTCGTTGCTTCTTGTGTGTGGGGAAGTCACATTTGATAGAACTGGATTTTGAGAAGAATATACGTGAGGATTGGCTAGTAGGTCTCATGCCTTAATATCTCAAGATACGGTCTCAACGCCACACTTCCATGCCCCGGAAAGTTGAGATATGGATCGTGGTGCTCTCAGGTTTTCAGAGTTCAACAAGAAGGTTAGTCTATGTTCCCTTATGGATTTGTTTCTATAGTCAAAGGGAAGTTTGAAATTATAGGTGCTATAAGCAATATACATGGGCCCGGAGGCCATTTGAAAGGAACCTTGTGATGTTCAAGTGTAAGGTAGATAAGGACAATGCTTTGACTGGTTTTTGTGATAAATGAAGGGGAGCATAACTCCAATTGGACCTTGGATTTGGCACGCCGGTCCTTTTACCCAACAAACAATGAATGGTTTGATTCCTTCTGATTGTTTGATAAGAGTTTGGATGTTTTGGGTAAAAGTCACCCTTGAAAGATGGTGGAGATTGAACCAGGGAAGATAAAGGTAAATGAGAGGAACCATGAAGATAAAGATGCATAAGGGGCCGGTCAGGAGTTTGGATAACATTAGTGCCTCGTTTTGGTACGCTGGAATTGATTTTGATGGAAATGGAGATGGAAATAGAAATGGAAATGAGGATGGAAATGGATATAAATATAGAAAAAAATGAGGGGCCAAAAAATCAATTCCATGAAATTGAATACAATTCCATAGGTTACATCATGGAATTCATTTCTAGCCATTTTGAATTCCATTTCAAATTCCACCCCTCAATTCCACCATACCAAACATAGGAAATGAATTCCATTCCTAATTCCACCTCCCAATTCCACCATACCAAACATACTATAGGTATGTTCCAAAGTTGAAGAAAAGTCTAATTTTACTGTTATTTTAATAGATGACTGGATGCAACTTCTTAGGATTACTAAAGGGACCTGAACAGTAATGGGTTTGTAGTAGATGAAGAACAACTTCTAGGGACTAAATAATAAGATGGCCGTCAGTGAAACATCTGCAGTATCTTTGGAGTCAGACACCGATACTTTTGTTCAAAGTTTCTCTTGCAAGATCCAATGGACAATGATCTGTTGGTAAATTGAAGTCCTTGAGTTGAGGCCATAACAGACTTCCAATATTTGGTATCATTAAGATGGTTATTATGTGTATGGCTCCAACCTTTGGATTGCAGAGAAATGGGATGAATCCAGTAAAAGATGGGTGTGAACCACAATCCATAAATTGTGGAGATGGCCAGGTACAAACTGAAGTGATGAGTGGTGTGATGAAGTCCTTTTGAAGGCAAAGAAAGGGATCTTCTACAGTGAAAGGTTGGTGATGGTGAGGCCCATTCTAAGGTGAAGTATTGAGGGCTTTTCTAAGTTGAAAGGAGGTCAGCCTACTGTAATTGTACTAAAAAAATAGGAGTGTGGCTATGTTGGACTCATATTTTAAGGGCAGATTGTTATGTACATGTGAGAGTGTTGAAGTATTATATTGGCTAGAATTAGACTCTGAGAAGAATATAAAGGCGGATCAGCCTATAGTCATAAGTCTTAATGCTTCGAGTTAATGGACCAAGATGCAGTATTAAGTTGATTTTATTGCCACCTTGAAAAGTCCAGTTGGCAGCTATCTCCCCATGTAATCTGGAGCTTCCTGTTTCAGGCCATGACTTATAACATTACTTTTCTGACACATAAATATGTTCTTGCAATAGCTTAGATTTTCATAATTTCAAGAAGGAATTTTCTCTAGTCTCAACTTTTCTGTTCTTTAAAAATTTTGTGTTTATCTTAACTGCTACAATTACAAATTCTACATTTGAATATGATAACATGCTTCAGGCTTGAAGTCAAGTGGAGTTTCTTAGTTTGTTCAGAATATGTGCAAATGGATTTTGTAGGATCCTTTAACGTTTAGATTTACTTGTGGAGATTTTCATTTTCTTGCACATCAGCATTTTTTTAATAAATTTTGTGTTTGTATCAACTTTAGCAATTTAAAATTTTATCATGGAATGTGGTAATAAGCTCCAACAATTGAAGTCAAGAGACAATGTTTAGTTTATTCAGACTATATGCAAATGGCCTTTGTAGGTCTCATAACTGTTAGATGTGCTTGTGGATTGGTAGGTTTTTCAAGATGGAAGACAGGAAACGGGCACTTGTGAGCCAAATGCTTCAGTATGCTCTTGTATGTGATGCGATGGATGTCCCATATGGCAAATTCATGATAAAACGGACATTGGAAGGAAAACCATATTTGGTATGATTCTTTCTTAGAACCAAAAGAATAAAAAATGTGATATTGTTATAGAATTTAGTTGAGAAAGGTGGAGAAAGGGGGGGGGGGGGAAAGAGGGTGAAAGGAAACAGAGATTATGACGAAGATGATCTCAAATTTTATTTCTTATTTGCTTCTTAGTTCCTTTTATTTTCAGGATTATGGCGAACATGATCTCAAATTCCCCAATTTTAATTTTAATGTATCCCATCATGGTGACTATGTGGGCATAGCTTCTGAACCTATATGTCTTGTGGGGTTAGATATTGTATCATATGACGTTCCTCAGAAAGAAACAATTGCAGAATTCATTCTAAACTTCTCACCATACTTTTCAAGTTTGGAATGGGACAACATTATCAATGCTGGAACTTCTGATGATGTATTAATTGAATTTTTTAGGTATGATGATATTTCACATTTTTTATTTATCATTTTTCTTTATTTTTTCCCTCTTTTTTCAATTCTTCATTTATCTAAGTTTATCTGCCTTGAGATGGCTGTTGAAGCCCATAAATTTTGTGTAATGTTTTCACTCACTTACATTTTATTTATTAGTGTGTTTGGATAAATAGTCCAGTCCCCCCCCCCTCTCTCGGACAAAAGAACACTTCAATAAGGATCTGTAGATGACATTAGTTGAAGTTTTGTGTGCTTGCCTGTCTTCCCCCATGTAGCTGTTATCTCATGCCTTCATACAAAGACAACCAATAATTATTCAGCCATGAACATATGCAATCTCTGCAATTTAATTTTATGTATATCTTGGTAAATGACAAGTTTCAAAATGAACCTTGAGGTTGTATACACTATACACTGCAAGTCTAAAGATGGAATCCGGAATAGCTAATGCATTATACCAAGAATGCAATAATATTCAGGTCTTATTTTAATTTTATTTACAGAAGGATTTTAAATCAATGAAAAATGGTCCTTGAGAACTGTGCATGCTTTGCAGGTATTGGAGCCTAAAAGAAGCTTATGTTAAAGCCTTAGGGAGTGGACTGACTGATGGTTTGAATAAAGTTGAGTTTTGTCACACGAATTGGATCAATATATCCGCTAAGGTAGATGGTAATTATATGACAGAGTGGAGATTTTGGCTCTTGGAGCTTGGAAAGAGACATTGTGTGAGTTCCTCTTCCATTTTGAATAAATGTATAGCTTAATTCACTTACAAAAATATGTTTCAACTGACCCTGTACATTACATTTACATTTTGTGAGTTATGACCATAATTTGTACATTAATTTTCTGAGACTTTTCTCCAAACCATTTAGTCTCATGGAAGCATAAGATGTTAATCTTTTAATCTTCCATTACTCCCACCACCTCCCTTGATATGCCATATAGAGCCCCAATTTTCCAAGTGTCAAATATGATCTTGCTCTCATGAACTAACTTCTTTAATTGCCTCCCTCGAGAAGAGTGCTACAATGCGGTTCTAGCCCATTTCTCACTGTACTCAAGCCATATAATGCATTACTTATGGGCAACCATCTAGCATTAGCACAATTTCGTTATTGATCTATGTCATAAAGATTCAACAGGGTTTAGCATAGGTTGCTGAGGGGCTAACACAACCCTCCTTTATCTAGGCTTGAAGGCATGAGACTTGCTATAAAACAAAGGTTGAGTTATGACTCCAATAGCATAAAAACATGTTTACCCTTTTAAGTAGGTCCTAGCTCCTAATATCCTTTTCAGGCTCCATATGAAGGGGAAGAAGTATTCGATTTTCCAGAACTGTGGAAAAGAAGTACTACAAATAATTCCCTGATTGAAAATTAGGCTAAAGTAAATATCAAAGTAATATAGAAAGGTATTTGTTGAATGGAAGTTGTCTCAAGTGATGGTGATGCTGATTAATTCTTCTTGTTTTACAGCTATCAATTGCAAGAGGTCCTCCAAGTTCAGCTGTGAGGAATTACAAAGAAACGTTGAAGAAGGTTGATTTTAAAGAGGAGGAATATCATCAGGGTCTTAACCTTCCAAGTGGGGACATTATTGAACTAAGTGTAGAACAACTCGTCTCAACTTTACATAAAGCCCTCATTTGTGCCCATACAAGTTAAAATTTTATAGGGTCTAAAGCAAAGAACATGCTTGTGTCTCTCCTCTCTGAGCAGGTGATCACAAAATTCAGATGCAGAAACACGCAACTCTGAATCAGTCTTGTTATTATTTGTTATCGTTATTTTACCTTTTTTACAAGAATAATTATTAATATTATCAATATCAATTTATTTTACTGAAATTTTAAAATATATCATTTTAATCCTGACACTAATTTAGTTTGAGGATTGCATTCTCACTTGATAAGTTAGTTTAAAATTTATTTTAATCCTGAAATTCTTCAGAGCACCGAATGTCTTGAAGCCTAGTTGTGTTGTAACTCTCAAGTGAAAGATCACGGTTTAGTTATTTGTAACGTATATTTGTTACTTTTTTATATTTATCTTTCTAATTACATGTATCGTAACTAATTTTTAATGGACACTCCCTTACTATGCGTGATCAACAGAGGTAATGAAGTTGTTATATTTATGACAAAAGCAATCTCATTATCTAGTTGTTATGCATTATTAACTTTCTAAATTTTCATTACTATTATTACAAGAATGTATTTTTTTATAATTTCAGAAGAAATATGTAGTTAAACCATCTATTTTTTTTGGAAACTATTACTCTTACTATAAATTATTTTTAACTATATAAAAGTTAATTGTATTATTAAAATTATGTAGAAATTCCTTTCATCTCTAGTAAATAGAATGAATTTAAAAAATATATACCATCAACAAATGTTGACGGACAAGAAAGGTATTTTGGAGAAG
>JANTPZ010091130.1:0-19156 GCA_025593235.1 Vachellia pachyceras | reverse complement strand
ATTTTTATTTTAGGTGAACTAACATTGGTAGTCTTATTATTACCTCTACAGACCTCTTTACATGAAAGCACTCAATGTTCAAGTTCGGAAAAGCACAGGTTCCTCTTCTTTGCATTGAGGATTTTAATCAAGACAGAGAACAGTATAGGGGTTCTAACCCAAGACTATGTCAAAAATATTAAGCTGGAAAGAAGGCCAAAAATGGTTTTATTAAAATGTCTATCAAAGTGAGAGAAGACAAAAAAATAATGTCTCAAATTCTGCAACAAGAAACTGCATAATTAAGAGACAATAATGTACACCAAAGAGTGGCTAGGTTGTTTCACAGGGTCGGTCCAAAAGAATACAGTAAAGAATAATTCTATGTAGAGGAAGACCTCTGAGGATGTTGAGTTCTAATTGGTTGAAATGATTTTCTCAGTTGAAATCTTGGGTGTTTTCAGCTAATTTGTCCAGGTGGAAACAAAAATATGTATCTTATGGTAAGGTTATTAAGAAAAATATATATATATATATATATATATGATCATCAATGTCTTTCCTAAGTGAACATGTAGGAAAAATGCTTACATACTTAAAATTTTCACACAACTTGTTAACTATTGAATAGAAGCGGGTGAATATGTTAAGTTGCATATACATAGAGTAGAGAATCTTCTAAACCCTCAGATTATTCTAAATCAAATTCAACGTCAAAACAGAAATTCCACCATAAAAATATGACTATGGATGACTTAAACAACCCAAATCATTTTAAAACAAGCAACCCAAACATAAGACATAAATATAAATCCAACTTGAAGTGAGATATCCTGAGATACAAAGAAATGTACACGATAATCCCCAATGGCTAATCAGTAAAACTCCAAAATGAAAGCAAGAAAGTAAATTGTAAATTCCATATAAACATTAAAACACACTTGAAGCAAAGTGATAGAAGATGAACTTACCTTCAAAGCACAATCTACCCTTGTCATTAATATGATTCCTGGATGTGATGCATCAGGTCCATTAAAAAGCCTTGCAACCCTTTCATAGTGAGGCTGTAAGAGAAATTGAAAATGAGAAAAATGATGATTCCAAGTTCCTAATTCAATAGCCCCCATAATTTTAAACCATAATTCGGTAAGTCATACCTTATGATTCCTGCAAGCAGGGCACCTGATGGCAAAGTACGGACATAAGGAAAATTAGAATCCATTATAATCATTTTTCACGATTATTTTTTTTAAAAAGCATTTTTTTTCATGATTACTAATCTAACTACGTGCAGAAAATAACTTGCAGCAAAATTCCTTATGAAGGAAAACAAAAAAAGTTGGACTTCATGGCAGAAGCGCTTATATATTTAAATTAAAGAAAAATCCTATCTCAACTACATTGAGATATGCTTGGAACCAAAATCCAATAATATGTTTACCAAAATATACACTGAGAAGTGATTTTATACCAAGAAAAACCAAAAGAATAAAGTGATACAGAGGGAGACTACTGGGTAGGTTTGGCTAAGTCGAGTATCTCACATTCATGAATAGTAAAAAACCGATCATACAATACGGTTTGATAACTAAGTAGTTATACATGATACACATTTGAATTAACAACAATGAGGATTAATTCATACCAAATGCCTTCAGGTCAAAAAAAAAAACATACCAAGTGCCTTGGAAGAACTACTACTTATAATCCACAGAGAGATCTCATTCAAAACCGAAAATTAAAATATTTGTTAAGTTAATAGGTATATCAAAGTACAAGTAACACAAAACAATCACTCAACAAGAAAGCAAACTAGAGAGAATAACATAAGAGAAAGAGGTAAAGGAAACTAGAGCCGAATCAAGTGAGAAATGGATGATAAAGAATAAATAAGGTTAAAGTTTTCTTGTACGTTCAATAAAATCAAAGCCATACAACAGGAAAAGAAAAGCATTTTTAAAAGGCCGTACATAAGAGTTGAAACTAATTTCACTTGTAAACGTATAACTATAACACATCTAGAGTGTAGATAACGTATTCCAACAATAGTTCAAATGCATGTTAAAGTATAATAAAATACATTTAATTGAGTATTTGTTGGATGTCTTGGATAACCATGCTTGGTCACACAGTTTGTACTTGGCAATTATGCTATCACAAGCAAAAACTGCAAAATATACTACAAATCTGGCCTTGATTAACAAAAATGTATGGGTGGATAATATGAAGTGGATGGAATGAAGATAGTCAGTTTCAAGTTAAGGCTTGGCCTTCTACTAGATTTTTACCCATTTTCGCCTATACTGCCCATAGTCTCAATTTTCCTGCATCTTCAATAAACTTTTAACATTAACGGCAACTTTTCATCGTTAAAGCAAACTAACAAACAACTCAATCAACCATACCCTAAACTCTAAACGCTTTCATATTCTAAATAGTTGTCATAATGAATTAATTTCTCTCACGATTTGATAGGCAGATCTACTTTTCTGGTCAAAGGATCATAGACCCCTTTATTCAGGTACAATCCTTTCAGAAACAAGAAATTAAAAATAAAAAATTTTAAGATCAAGTAGAGATTTCAATAATGTTAACAATATAAGGATATATATATATATATGCAGGCTACATAATATTGCTCACTAACCAATGGGCAAAGAATTCGACAACAGCAAAGGTAGCAGGAGTATCCTTCAGAACAGCATCAAAATTCGTTGCATTCAAGTCAACGGCATAATCACGAAGATCTCCATTATCATCATTGTTTTTTACAGCTCTAAGGATCGAACGACGTGAACCCAGTGAAGAATCTGAAATCACGCCGGAGCTAACAGAGAGTAGGCTCAGAACAAGAAGACCCAATTGAAAACACAACCCAGACATGGAAATGGGCAGATAAAACAGCCAGAAGGAAGAGAAGAGAAAAAGCTATAACTTCAGACTTATCTGCCCAATAGTTCAGCGGGTTTATTGGAAAATACTGAAGAAAGGTGATGATTTTGAAGTGAGGGCAGAAGAGAGGGGGATAGAGATGGATCTGCCAACAGTCCCTTTCTGTTGGCTTCCACACCAAACAGGATTCGAA
Source organism: Vachellia pachyceras (assembly GCA_025593235.1). NCBI lineage: Eukaryota > Viridiplantae > Streptophyta > Magnoliopsida > Fabales > Fabaceae > Vachellia > Vachellia pachyceras. Next base: position 16,092 of record JANTPZ010091130.1, on the reverse strand, counting down.
GCTCTTGTTGGAACTTTAACGGATGGGAGGGTTTTGACTTTTGAAGGTAGAAGCTGGTAAGCGATTCCGAATTACGTTTCCTTTTTGGAGAATGAAGACGGCGAGAAGGGGAACACCAAACCCCTTGATAGAAAATCCATTTTCTTACGTTTGAATTTCCATTTCTTCAATGAACTCGTGGCCTCTCACTCTTCCTTGTTTTCTTTCCCCTGCTTATTTAATTATGGTAGGTATTTGACACTGAATCTGCCGTACGTCAGAAATAAAACGTAATACGTTTACAATCAGAAAGACACGAAACATCACTCAAATCTGAAAATCTCACCCAAATCTGTTGAAAAAAAAGAAGTTACGATTGCTTATATCTTTTATAAATTTTGAGAGAGGTTTATAAATTTTAAAATTATTTTTATAAATTTCGAAATAATTTTTACAGATTTTAAAATATTTTTATATTATTTAGGTGTACTGTGAAAAAAATCTAAAATGACATAATTCCTCTAGAATGTCAAGGAGCTTTTCTTCGGGTTAATTTATGTCGCCAAGTCATCGTATTGCTCATAATTTGCTTTTAAATTTTGTTGCTTTGTTTTAGATGAAATGACAACAAAAGTGTGAGCAATGATAAATAGTATTTTGAAAATAAATATTTTTTAAATAAAACGTAAATAACATTATCTCATTGGAATAATACAACCAAAAAGACTAGAGAATCCTAACACCCATCATCGTGGTGATCAACTGCCCTGAAACATGGGTGATCAAGCATGCAAAGTTGCCTACAAGATCGTTAGTACACTTAGCTAAGTCATATGTTGTAGTGTTACTCTCACACAGTCACACGGTACATGCTAAATCATTATATGCCAGTTCCTAAAGATTAAGAATATGGCTTCATCATTGGCCAAAAAAAAAAAGAATATGACTTCATCAACATCTTTGAAACGATGATTACCATCATAACCTTTTAACAGCAAGTTGACAGTATCAATACAATTGGACAAAGTTTCAATTTTTCTGTAGCCTCATATTCCAGCAAAGTTGCAGATCATAGATAATTTTATTTGTTTCTACAATGATTGATGGAGTCGAGGTGATTTTTCAAATGTAACCACAAACTCAAGAATTATTTTCATCTCAGATGACACCTCTACAACTACTTCGGCTTGAATTGAGAGCTAAGGTATATGTTTCCAGCTTAAAGAAGTCCATCCTAGCCCTTTGGTTCTTTTGTGCCCCGACATGCCTACCATCATAGAACACAAATCCGGATCTAAGATCTTAATCCAAACATGCTCTAAATACGTTAGAGGAGCATTAGGGTATGTTTGGTTTAAAGGGATGAAAGGGAAGTAGATGGAGGAGAGGGTAGGGTGAGGAAGAGAAGACCCTTATTTGATTTGGTTTGTTGGGAAGGTGAGGTGGGAACATTTAATCATCTCCTGTTTGGTTAAGGAAGAGAGGGAGGGAAGATGTAATAGTAATTTACTATTTGCCTAGGACATATTAATTTATATTTTTATTCATATTGTATATAAATTAATGTAACATTGATTTTAAAATAAATATAATACTTTATTATAAAAATGGAATAACATTTTTTATTCATAGTGAAAAGGAATGGTGAAGATGAAAAAGAATTTTGGGCAGTAGTAAAGGAATAGGCAATGAATACTAAAAAAAAAGCTTCATCCAGTTTTCTACCGCGATAAGAGAGTTCTTTTTTGAAAACTAAAAAAGTATTAGTTTTAATTTTTCAATAACTAAGGGGGGTGAGGTAATTTGACTTAATTTCCAAATTCCAAATTGTGTCAAACAATATCATTAATGATTTGTTAAGTTTAATTACCAAAATTAGAATTTGAGTAATTTAAGTATCTTTCATTAAAATTTTTCCAATTAGTTATTTATAATAATATATTTTTATAATGTAAGAATATATTTTTATACTAATATTTTGCATTTACAATATTTTTTTCAATTTTTAAATAATATTTATAATATATTTTTAATTATAATAACATAATTTTTTATTTCAATATATTTTTATTTACCACTATTTTAATTAATTCTTATAACATTTTTAATTATAATAATACTTTTTCTTCATGACATTGATAAGAGTAATGTTGTCCATAACTTGGCCCCCTATGAAAACACCAAGTTGAAGGGGGAATCCAAATGGGGGGTGAAGGAATGAGAGGATGGATTTGGGCTTCTATCCACTACAAAATAACTTTTTACATCTTGTCACATGTATCCTAATAAGTGTATCCGATAGTGTAGATATTGGATTTTTCTTATGAAGTCTAAACTCGCTTCATTATTTAGGTTTCGTTTGTTCCACTTTACTCCTTTTAAAGATGAGAAAATTGTCCATTTGAATGATGGACCGCAAATAACCACCTTTCCTTGGCATTCATATAGTCTCTTAGAGGGTACATCGAATCATCTTCCTCAACACATTTAGAAGAACAAGTTGATGAATCTCTAATGCCCCTTCACACTCTAAGTTGCATCATATCATCTTGATCATGAGAAAACAATCAAATCAAAATATTTGCTCTTCTCTAGATTGATCACCTCCACGAGAGCTTCCAAATACTATCATCTTAATAGTGAATCCCTGTAAAAAGAAAATGATAGATAGAACAAATAGAGAAACAGTCATCGGTTGATGGTTTCTAGAAAAATTGATCATTTCCTCTCTCCTCATGGGGTGAGTATGCACTCATGATGCAATCAGTGGTAGAGAGTAGAACTAAAGCCCAAGTCTATTTCTATCTTATTCACCCCAAGGTGTACCATAGTCGACTACATTCTCTTTCTTATCAATCAATTGTTCATATTCAGAAAACATGTCAATAATGGGGCATATAATTATTACTATTTATCTTGCCAGAAATTTGAGGTTTCACCATTACCAATCTTGTCCCCTACTCTTCTCTTAAACTTCCATCAAACAGAGTAGATACTCCTCCAAGTGAGAGACGAGTTCATCTTCCATTAAATAGCTTGCATGAATTCATCTCCACATTTGTATTTTTGTTTGAAAACATAGACCTATGAATCTTCTTTGTTATTCAAAATATTTCACAAAGTTTCCTAATGAAAACTTCATTCTACTTGTAAATATATTATGAATGCATAGATCTATCTCCATGTGTTTTATCTTGAGTGACGAGACCCAAGAAAGGTGTAATTTACACCTCTTCATTTCCTCATTTACTCCTCATGAGAAGTCTATACTTTTCCTTTCAATCACTTGGATGAAGCATCGTTGCATGTGGTAATATGGTAGTTCTCAAGTTTAATTTTACTAATAAGGTTTATTTTCATTTAGGAAATTTACAATCAGGTCCCAACAAAAAGAATTAATGAACAAAATGTCTTAGAGATTAACAAAATTACCATTATATCCCAAGAGCAGCTGGTCCGGTTGTTATTGATGACTGATGATGTTGTTAATGACAACCGGACTAACTACTGCTAGAACCTGATAGTAATTTTATCAATCTTTAGGATATTTTATTCATTAATTTCTCTATTTGGGTTTTAATAGTAAATTTCTCTTTTCATTTTAAATTTGTAGATGGGATTTCTTGATGGCCCTAAACATGGCCCATAAATAAGGGAACCTAACTCAACTCGATATCAACATGAATCAAGGGTTATATAGCCTTCACTATCGAGAATGGAAGCTGCCCTCAACATTGATCTCACTATGAAGGAACTGAGAATTTCTTCTACCGAAGAAAATAGGTCCATGAAGAAGGTAAAGATAAGGGATAAAAACGATAATCCAGACGTGAGCATGGAAGAGTGTTGCGACATGGAGAACACACAGTCAGGGATGAATGAACAGCAAGTACTGATAAGTGAAAACCCGTGAGAAGTGATAAACCACAGGCAGTCACACAACCATTTGATAATCTAGTCCTCACTAAACCTATGCCGGATGATATCCCTTTAGAACACGCTCCAAGCCAAGCAACCTCTTTTAAAGATATCTGCCTGCAGGCTCCAATTTCATAGCTAATCTACTAGCTGACCTAACTTTAGAAAATGGTGATGTTGAGGTAAGCTTAGAGGGACTCATCCCTTATGTCCCCAATGCATGTAGTATGCAGTTATAGTCAAACTGCTTGGACGCTTCATTTGACAAGACCTTTTGCACTCTAAGATCAACACTTTGTGAAATCCATCTGGGGGCTTTAAGTTGACTGAACTGGAAGGGGATGTTACATGGTGAAAGGAAGGAGCATTACGGACAATGTAATTATCGCTCAAGAAGTAATTCATTCAATGAGGAGGAAAAGTGGGAGAAGAGGATGGATGGTGACTAAAATAGATTTGGAAAAGGCGTTTGACAGATTGAGTTGGGACTTTATTGCAAGCACTCTTGTAGATGCAAGAATTCTTGAGAAGCTCCAATGAGTTATAATGCAGTGCATCACTACCTCCTCCATGCATGTATTGTGGAATGGCCATGCCACAAATGCTTTACAACCCCAACGTGGCATTAGACAAGGAGACCTACTAATGCTTTCACCCTACCTCTTTGTACTTTGCTTGGAACGCCTTTTGCAAGCTGTTAACAGTGAGGTGCATGGTGGCTCTTGGAAGCTAGTTCAGTTGAGGAAAGGCCCCCCTGACTTTTACACTTAATTTTTGCTAACGATCTCCTCTTTGTTAGTGCAGTCGACAGGCCCCAAACACTACTAATGCAACAGTTAGTGGAAGAGTTTTGTCAATCATCTGGGCTTAGAGTGAATAAAGATAAAACCAGGATTTTCTTCTCACGTAATGTCTCCCCCAATTTGCCAACAACACATGTACTCTGTTGGGGTTCCAGAAAACTAAGCAACTTGGTAAGCATCTCGGTGTTCCACTCCTTCACAAGTGGGTAACTAAGGAGACCTCCTGATATATAGAGGACAACGTGCAAGCCAAGCTGCAAGGATGGAAAGCCCATGCACTCTCTCTTGCAGGAAGGATCACTTTGGCTCAATCTGCGCTATCCACACTTGCATACTACACCATGCAAACAACGCGACTGCCATCACCACTTACACAAAGATCCAAAGCATCATCAAGCAATTCATATGGGGTTGAACTGAGCAGCGTCAAGCAATTCCTCTTCTGAAATGGGTCTCCATGTGTAAACCAAAATAGCATGGTGGATGTGGACTGAAGGACCTTGCTAATCAAATCTAGGCTTTCTTGATGAAATTGGCATATGCTATTCAGACCCAGCCAAATACACTTTGGGTGCAAGTACTTCAGTAAAGTGCAGATGGCAAGAGCAAAGTCCTCAACGCTTATGCACTAGCATTGCATCTCATCTGTGGAAAAGTTTTTCAACAGTATGGGAAGACCTTGCTCTAAGGTGTATATGGCACGTCGGTAAAGGGAGAACAACTAGGTTCTGGTCTGACCATTGGATTGGCGAATTGTGACCCCTCTCACAGCTGTCCTTCTGCCCCATCAATGAGGATGAAACTCAAAGACCCATAAGTGACTTTGTAACCCATGATGGAGAATGGAAGTGGTGTGAATTTCAAGGGAAGTTACCACAGGACACCTTGATACTCTTTAGCAAGTTCAAGCCTCCACAAAGTCAAGATGGCTAGGATAACATCACTTGGCTTTGGGACAACAAATTTTCTATTAGGTCTACTTATAACTTTCTGATGGAAGATCAATGGGATGATGAGAGTAAGCTGTGAAATCTTGCTTGGAAGTGGAATGAACCTCATAAAATTAGAGTATTCCTATGGTTGGTACTCAATGAGAGACTGCTAACCAATAAGGAACTAATGCGAAGACATATGATAGATAATGTTGCTTGTGACATCTGTGGAAGTGGGACTGAGGATATTGATCATGTTCAGAGGCGATGTTTGTTGGCTAGAGCTTGTTGGTCCCTTGTTGTGCCATCTCATAACTTACCAACTTTCCTCACTATGTCATTCACGGCTGCAAATGAATCTAAAGATATTCTCGATGGTGCACTATCTTTGGCATCATCTGCTGGTAACTATGGAACGCTAGAAACATTTAGACCTTTAGGAATGAAGAAACCTCGGCACCAAGCTTGATTAATGAGGTTCTAGCTCTCGCTGATCACTCCAAACAGGCCATAGGACTTTATGCTCTTATCCCACTTGATTAACTCTTCTTTTCTTATTGCTTTGGCTCTGTTTTGGCTTGTTTGGTTAGCCCGTTTGGGCAACCAAAAGCCATTCATGCGCTTACCGAGATAAAACTCCTCTGTTATGTAGTCTTGCTGCTTGTTTTCCCCCCTTCTTTTCTTGTGTTACCGCATTGTAACCTATCTTCTTATTAATAAAGTTCTCCTTTCACTCAAATTATAAGGGAACCTAATGAGCTAATGGGCCGAGCTTTCTACTCTTGCTACTGGCGGCGGCCATTGTCATTTCTTTTTCGTTTTTTTCCCTCTTTGCCCACCATTGTCATTTCCCTTTTATGACATTAACGAATGATATCATACAAATGATTCACTCTCATCCACAAGTTTTCATTTCGAACAAAAGTAGAATATTCGTATAGAATATTCGTATTTCATAGTCTTTGTTCCTGATCACCAAATTTTCGAACCCTAATTGTACAAATCTGTGAGTGTTCGAGTCGGAGCTTTTCATATTAAGCACTATTACGTGTTCCTTTTGTGTTTTTTTTTTATTTCACAAGGTACTTCAATTATCCTTCTTTTACCAATTGCTGCTTAGATTTCTTTCATTTTTTTGGTGTTTGACGTCCAAGTTTTCTTCATAGCGAGTTTTCATTCCGTGGTTCTCGACTTTAAAATGCCTGTATCATATTTTGCTTTTCTGCATTTTGATGTTCGGGTGATTTTACGCTTCGAGACGGTCTATTATTGTTTTTATCTTTCTGGTTGTTTGGTTATATCGTAGGAAGACGGCGGGACAGGAGTTCTTTCTGCTGTTTGCACTAGTCATAGTGGAATCACCGTGTTGCATTCAAACATTTCGCCATGAAGTTCCTAGAGTTCGCTTCTCTGGATCGGTAATTATGAAATCAATTTATTTGTGATGGATTATGGATATTTGTTATTACTCATAAAATTGGCATTCAATTTCAATAGTGTTTTTCTAAATATCTAGGCTGAACGATTTCTTAAGTCATTTGGATATGGGAGAACGTACCATTAAAGGATGTCTTGAAGCTTATACATGTGAGGAGAAATTCGTGACTCCAGTTAGAAGATTTTGTTTTGTATATTCACTTGGTTGGATTGGTTTAAAAATTTAATTTGGCGGTGGGTTCTTAGGTAAGCACGCTGGAGCCGACAAAAAACTCTCTCACAGATTGTCTCTCAGCCTGGACAGCGAGGTAAATAGGTTGATGATGACTTGTTATGCCTAAATTAATTTTTTTTTTTGCTAACGTAAAATTAAAATATTTGACTGTAGGGAACATCAGTTTTTAATGTCTCATTTTTTTCCCTAATAACTCCCACTTATGCCATTGATAATTTAATTTTATTCTTTATTTTAGATGATGAATTTCTAAGGTGTGGAATTATTATTCTTGGATTTCTTATCATAGTTTATCTATTACCCTTCTTGGTGTTCACCGAATATATATTTTTTTAATGCAGTTATTTCTTTATTTTATTATTTAAATTTAAATTTCAGATTACTGATTATCTTGGGAAATCATCCGACACCGATTCTTCTTCATCGCCTGATTGCATATCTAGCAGATCCAGGTGGCTAATTGGTCGTAGATATATATTGGAAAGGGAAAATTAATTCTGGGCGTTTGTTTAAAACGTTTGTCTCTTATGTGTTCATTCCAGCCGAAGGACATTGGTGTACTTGGTTCTTACCCTCTATCACATGTATCCAGATTATGAATTCAGGTATCTAAGTATCTTATGCTGTATCAGAGATGCTTTTGCATGTTGAGTGAAAAGGAGGATTATGGGTAATGCTACTGTCAGCTTATATGGCGACATGGCAACCCGTTATATAATCCCCCTTTTGATTGAATTGGGAGTGTTGTCAAAAGGTTTGACAGACAGTTCATAAAACTGTTGCTCTAGGAGCTGAGAGTTCGAGTCTCTCCATTTCCCAAGTCTTGTTCTGGTCCTTTGTTGGGCCAGTTACTAATGCCTCAAGGTTTATTTAACGTTTCTGGTGGTGTATTCCATTGTGTTTTCTATAATAGCATATTCCTACTCCTTTGATGGTTTATAGTGCAGTTAAAGCTCATCAATACTTCGCAGAGGAATCGTGGGACAGTTTTAAGCAAATTTTTGATACCTACATGGTTGAAGCCTCAAAGGTGCTACTGCTAAAAGATTTTACTTTTATGATGTTTTCATTGTGAGAAAGGGACGTTAATATGCCCAAAGATAAATTGGGAGGGGAAGTGAAGGAATTAAAGAAAAGGAGGGAGGCTGATTGAAATGAGGGTTAAATTGTAATTCTAATCCCCCCTTCTTTTCAGTTGTTTGGATGCTATAAAATTAACTTGGAAAGAAGTAATGGAAAATTAGATATTAAATAGGTGAAAAGAAATTGTTATTAGAAGTATAGTAAATAATTATTCTTCCTTAAAGGTACTGATTGATTCATAATATAAATTTTTCGGAAATGAAAATGAGGATGGAAAGATGAATGATTTTGATGGAACAGAATTTTGAAATCCATAATTATGTTTGGTATGTTATGGATTATCAAATGCTAAAAGTTATTATGATACTCTTATTATCAACAAAGATTAACATATTTTTATTTTGATCAGTTGATTCTTGTTTTTAAAAAAATACTCTTAATAAAAATATTGTCATATTCTCTTTTACATTTTTATTTGTACAAATGTTTCTAATTTCACTTATAGAACACTTGGATGTTTATTTATTATTTATGGCTAAACATGCATCACCCAAGGTTATGCAGAAAATTTTGTGCTTTAGGAGTTTTATTTTATTTTTTGAAAAAAGTATTTTGTTTATATATGGTAACCATTTTTTATTTATGTCCCAACGTGCTGTGCTCATCTCTGTTTATGCTTATCTATCTACTGCAGGAATGGCTTGAAACCAATGGGGGTGTCTCTTTGCTGGACACTCTGTACAAGGCCCTTGATGAGGTGAGTTTCCTTTATCCCTAGTTTGGATGGAAAGTAAATTGGAGAGGAAAGACTACTAAGAGGGAAAACTCCCAAAAACAGTGGTTGTTTTACCATTTTTGGTAGTTTTCCTTCCTAGTATTTTCCTTGCCCTTATTTTCCTCTTACTTTTCTCTTCATCCAAACATGTAGTTGAAGTTATTGCTAGAGATAGCAAGTGGCATTTTACTGATGATTCCTTGTGACATAGGTGGTGAAGTTATCAGATTGTGAAATGTATAGTTATGAACCGGATTCTGAAGCGGATCCACTATTAGAGAGGGGAGCAATGTGAGCGTTTTTCAACTGTCATTACCACCATCACCATCGTCATATACATTTTGAAAATGTTGAATGTTGTGGTCACTTGTTTTCACCTGTAAACTATTCTAATAATACTGCTTTGCTGGTTTCTTCAGATGGTCCTTTAATTTCTTCTTCTACAATCGAAAGCTAAAGAGAGTTGTGACTTTCCGGTTTTGCTGTTTTAGGTGGGTTGATTCAGAGGGTATTTCTTTTCATGACAATTTTTTTTTGTCTTAACAATATTCATCCCTACCTTTCTCTTTGGCAGTAATTTGGTTGCTGATGGGTTCCTTATGGATGACATAGAGTACGAGGAAGATGGAGAAATATTCGCTGACATGGATATATGAGGACATAGTGTGGAGCTTTTTGTTACTTATTTCATATATATATCAAGATCGTCCACTTTTCTGTAATATAATATGAAGATGTTTTGTCTGAGGTCAGTGTTGTCTCTCAGTTATCCTCCTCCTGTATGCATGTAGGTTTAGCTTCTGTATCTTGTATGCAGCTAGCAGCAACTACTCTCATAGTTTGCAATCATCGGCTGTAAAATTGTAGGTCGATAAAGATGATGACGAGTCTTGGTATATATGTAGTTTAATTTTAGCTTCTGGAACAGAAATGGCAAGGACTTGCTTGTTTGTTACAATTGGTGTTATGTTTGGAGGGATTGTCGTCAAGGCTATTATTGACACAAGCTCGTCTAACATTTACATGTTTATGATATAAACCTCTGGCTATTATATTTGAATGATTTTGCTAGATCATGTTCTTTCACTGCAAATTTTCTTTGAAACCAAGGAGGATAGAACCTACCTTGAGCAGCTGATTTGCATTTCAACTTGTCTAGTGGTTCGTTAGCATTATTTTTATTTTTGAAGAACTCAGGCCTATATGAAGTCAAATTTGCACTTGTGTAAGCAAACCTCAAAATCATTGTACAAGGTTGACCAAGCAATCTCCGCAGGAATTGCCCTTTGTATACCCAAAAAAAGTAGCATTGGACCAGACGAGAGTGAAGCCCAATCGATAGGCTCACATGCAAAGTTTTCTGCAGAAGGTTCAACGGGAAGATACTTTGTATCAAAAAAAAAAAAACGGGAAGATACTTGAAATGACACGTGGAGGTCTCTTAGAAAAATGCACTTGCCCTCAACACATCCCTAGGATATCAAGGATAGATGGTTAGATTTGGAAGTTTTGGTAACTAACCCCTGCATTTTAGGAGACGGGTATATGCATGATCTAGGGGAAGACCACTTATTTAGGGTTTGTTTGAAAGCTATTTTAAAAATAGTTTTTACAGATTCCGAGACAAAATCTAGATTTTGGAGAATAGATTTTGGAAAATAGTTTTTACAGATTCCGAGGCAAAAAAGTGGGTAGGAAAGAGGAAAGAGAAATAATGAAAAGTAGGAAAGATGAAAGAGAAGAAATAAAAAGTAGAAAAGAGGAAAGACAAAGAGAGAAAAAGTATGAAAGAGAAAAAGGGAAAAAATAGGAAAAAGTAGAAAAGAGAAAACCTAGGTTTCGAACTAAGGTTTTGTAACCAAAATAGCTTTTCAAAAAAAATTTTATATTTGAACAAAACTTAAGTTTCAGGTTAAAACCTAGGTTTCAGGAATTGATGACAAATAAATACGGAGAACAATTCCATCATATTCTATTATACATTATAGACACTTTTGAATCACGGAGAACCATTCTAAAGTTCATTCACACTGTTATTTGATTTCTCTAGATTTCTTTGTATTCTCTTAAATTCAGAAATAAAATCATATTCATTTATCTTACGCTAAGCTCAGTGTCTCTTTCACTTGTACTTCTATTGTTGGTGACCCAGATTCCATATTTAATTATTCCTTTACAAAAATTTGCTCAAACACCCTTCTTATGTACTCCTTCAGCCTTTAGTGTAAAACCTCGCTGACAAGAGAATTGAGTTTTGTATTAAGAATCAAAGGAGTATATGTATTATAATATGATCGAAATTGTCATCTTAGATTTTACAAGTTTTAACAAACTTGACTCTATCTCATCCCTCTCACTACCTTTTACTAACATATTAACTAGAATTAGCATAATCACATTCTATGTCAAGATGTTGTATATTTGTCGTTGTAGTCAAATTCAAAACGCTAATAATTCCTCATATCTCCGCCTATATTGCTGAATAGGTATATAATTTTCTTTGGCAAAACCCCTAATCCACCAGTTATCGCTTCCTCTTAACAGCCCTTCACGACTCGGAAGCCCAGGCTGTCCCTTTGACGCACCAAATTATCCTACCATTTGGGGTTTTCTATATGGTCACAGTATGTCATCGTTTTTTTATCAACAATCAAATCTTTAGATAATTTGTTAATCAAAAAGTTCTGTTCAATAATTTCATTGAGTATTTATTGGAGTCTTCCTTTACCCCCTTTAAAGGAATCCATGCTTCATGATCTTTCTTCTTCTCCATCACATCCAATGGTCTTGTGTGTACATGCATGTGTAAATCATCTCAAATGATTTCTATAAATTTTTCTTCAATAAATGTCATTCCAGTTCTTTCTCGTTCATAATGAATGTTGTCTTATATTTTATTTAAGAAAAGGCAAAATGATGTATTACTTAAAATAAAAGTTACATAATGGAGGGGATGGGGAATATGAGTTCATAATTTGAAAATAAGCAATTATCTATGACAAAGTATTGATTGCACTTTCTGAAAAGAAATCAAAATATGTTTGATATCAGATTCTATGGTGCCCTAAGGAGTTGAATCAAGGAGGCACAATTTAATTAGTTCATTTGGACATAGAGGGTGTCACTGAGTTATTTCCATTTGTCAATAATCCTGAACTGTTGATCCAATTTATAGGGCTGCTCTTATACAAGCATAATTGAATTGAGAGCCTGGAGTGTGTAATCTTTTCCATGAGAGTACCTGCAAAGGAACAACATATAAGCAAATAAGGCATGCACACAAAGAAGTTTTCAAGATTTTCATCTTTCTGAGAATAACCCTCCATTCCCCATGATTGGAATGTTTGAGGGATTGATTGCTGAAGAGGCCCCAATGATTTGATGATTCTGCGAAAAAGCCAAAGTTGAAAATGATAACCTTCCCAAATATTTCTTTGATGACCTGAACCAGGTGCATAAGTTTACCGTGATGGAGACATAGATTTCTTTTTTGCCATATTGTACTAGCTAAAATCACAATTCCTCCGAGAATTTCCTGTTGATCATGAATATAGAGAAAGAAAAGCAAGTTTTTAAGCCATGAGGAGCTTGTGTTGAGATTTGAACATGGAGGGGATAATGAGAAACATGCAAACCAAATTGCCCTTGTGTATGGACATGAACAGAAGATATATTCCAATGATTCGTCCATGTCACAGCCAAAATGGCAGCTACCTTGAACATTTAAGTGATGAGCTTTAAGAGTATCAAAAGAAGGGAGAGCCGAATGGAGTAATTTCCCGATTAAAGGCAAATATTTATATGACAATGAAATGGATCAGAGGAATTTCCAGAATGGAAAAGATGAGTTTCCATCATTCAACACTGAAGAGAGATAATGCATGAAAATTGATTTAACTGAGTATTCTCCTGATGAGTGACCTCGCATCAATTTTGATACACACACATATTTATAATCTGGAAGCTCAATGCAAGATATGATATGGAGATTTGACAAAGCTAGAATTGATTTAACCAAGGTCAATCTACTTGCTTGAGAAAGAATTTTTTATTTCCAGGTAGAGGTTCTTTTCTCAATCGCTTCCACTAATTGGGGTGTGTGTGTGTATAAATATTCTTATTCCTGATAAGATTAGAACATAAAATTATAACTTTGAGAATGGGGTACACTGGGGCTGAAAATGAGATTAGATTTGGCTTTATTTAGCTCTTGACCTGATAAAGAGCAAACTTTCTTATACAAATATATAATCATACATTGTTGTTAACATCTTCATCTTCACTATTCTCACATTTTGCTCTTACTGTCTCTTTAAAATCCAATATTTACTATCATATACTATTGTTGAACATTGCGGTAAAACTTCTGATATCTTATTAAGTACTTTCAATCACAAATAATTTCAGCAATCTTTTTCTATATAAATTATTTAACTTGAATTGTATGACTAACAGAGATCCACAAGAGAGACATTAGATTTTCATTTTCCTCATGTTATGGGCTTTTTAGGAAAAAAATTATGGCTCTTGTTTACATATGTTGCATGACAATAGACAAACGAGTCATACTATTTGTAACTTATATAATTTGCAGAGTTTTAACAATGTTAATATATATATATATATAATTTGAGGGCTAATTAATGGCTTCCTTTGCATCACCAAAGTGAAAAAATCTTTTACTTCACTTTGTGAAATTTTTATTTTTTTAAAAAAATTTCCTGTTCTCAAGTTACATCAAGTTGCAACAGAAAGTGTTTAGGAGTAACATACGTGTTTTACCAGCCAGCTTATTTTAATGGAGGGAAAGAGAAAAGCACATAAGAACTTAATATATATATATATATATGTCAACTTTTTCAGACAAATATCATTCAAAAGGAACATGTGTAAGCTTTCGTATTCTCTTTTGCTTTATTCTTTTACACTTGTCTTCTCATATAAAGGATCGAGCCGACGAGCACCTAACAGGCTACCAATTTGCCACTATTATTGTAAATAGTGCCAAATTACCAAAAGATCCATGTTTGCCAAGAACAAATAGCCACATGGCATATTTGAAAAGGATTTTTGGCTTTTCTCAACATGGAACGGTTGTTACATATGCAAATTTGCTTTGGGCTTCAAAGCCTTATTATTAATAATGTTAAAAATTAACATTATTTTTTTAACAAAATCAAACAATATTGCTTTATTTTAAAATTTTTGAGAAAAAATTGCTTCTAATAAATTGTACATTACTCCCGATGGAACATTTTTAGAGTAAATTTGAATCTTAACATTTTCAAATTTAATTTAAACTCTATACATTACATGCTATTACTGGAAAGGAGATAATCTCATTTTCGTATTTCTCTTTTATTTTCTTAGTATCACGTATGCATCTTGGATCACAAAATATGAAATTTGAACTATCTATTTTTTTTGTTTAAGGGTGGATATGAGATTCTATAAAGAATATGAGAAAAGAAAAAGGATAAAATTTGGACTCACTAGTACTCCCACTGTTCATACATGTCGGGAGTTATATAAATTATTCAAATTAGTTATTTATAAAAATGTATTTGGTTTCTTAAAAGTACTCTTTTATTTATTTGCATTGAAAACTATTTATTTGATGGAAAACCCCTATAAAATGGATTGATATTTTATATTTAGAAACTAAAACAAATTTATTTACTAGTTTTTGTTTTTAGGATGGGAGGAGTTATTACTCAAGAAGAAGATAAAGTTGGAAAAAAAAGGTTATACACGAAATTACCACCCAGAACAACCTATTTTTCAAATTTATATCTCCAACCTTTCAACTAATTGAAAGAATATCAACTCGTTTTGATAATATTAAATTAAAAATGATTACATCTCTTATTAATCAACTGATTTTTCAGCATAAATAATTTTTCCTTATAAAAAATAAACTGATAGAGATGTGCCAATAAATAGTTAAAGTTTTAAGATAAATTCAATTAATATCTTGATTTATGGCAAACTGATATACTTCCTCTAATATTCCTTAACTTGCTGAGCCCTTGATGAGTATATGATGGTCTCAAATCTAAATATAAGCGCCATGTGTAAGTCTGAAGCAAAATACACATGGACTCCTACTTCCTTTGTTTCTTTCTTAAAAGTCTACTGCATTATATATATATATATATATAATATCCTTCAATCAGAGTATACTCCTATTGCTGCCAAAAGGAAGAGACTCTATATATTCAAGTGTGTGTTTAAGTAGGATCCGATCTAAAGCAACTGGGTGAGTCTTAATAGAAATGGTATTAACCTCATCATGGCTTACTCTCTTTCATCTCTCTACTGCTTCAATTACCAAGCTCTTTCCTGCTGTCATAGGATCATGTTTCACAACTACCCCAAAATGAGCTCCGAAAGCTTTAGGGACAATGGTAATTACATATATACATCATATATATATGCATGATAGATCCATCAGCTTTGTTACTCCTACATGTGAATCTTACTTAATTTCGTCTGTGTAACATATTATGACTGTATTGTTCTGAATTATGATGCCGCACTGTGCTTCGCATATATATATATATGTTTGATCTTAATTATTACTGTTGTTTTTGATTGGGCAGGGAAGCCAGAAAACAGTGTGGATTCAAACATGAATGTTTTAAGAGAGAGGATCAGTAGAATCAGAAGGAGAGAGAGGTTTGTGGATAAATCATGTGGTTGGAATTATCATAAGGATTATCATGTCTGTGGGAAAAAGAATAATCATCAAGCTTTCATATCAGAGTTTGCGGAATTATTTGGGATAACTTGTGGTTCTATTGGACTTGTCTCTCTCTTTGGTTCTCTCTTCATCTTCCTTGTATCCTTCCTTGTCTTCATATCTAAAATTTAACTGTAAACTTATTATCAAAAAATATTATCTGTAAACTATATATATATATATATATA